>NW_022638995.1:47500-177500 GCF_010993605.1 Petromyzon marinus | reverse complement strand
TGCCCCTACAGCTCTGTTAGAGGCTACCTGGGGGACCTTTGTCTCCTTCATAGGCGCTGTTGCTGCTACTGCTCGCTCACAGCACTTGCCCCTACAGCCCTGCTAGAGGCTACCTGGGAGACCTTTGTCTCCTTCATAGGCGCTGCTGCTACTCGCTAAGAGCACTTGCCCCTACAGCCCTGTTAGAGGCTACCTGGGGGAACTTTGTCTCCTTCATAGGCGCTGCTACTCGCTCACAGCACTTGCCCCTACAGCCCTGCTAGAGGCTACCTGGGAGACCTTTGTCTCCTTCATAGGCGCTGCTGCTACTCGCTAAGAGCACTTGCCCCTACAGCCCTGTTAGAGGCTACCTGGGGGAACTTTGTCTCCTTCATAGGCGCTGCTACTCGCTCACAGCACTTGCCACGTACAGCTACCTGGGGCACCTTTGTCTTTGTCTCCTTCATAGGCGCTGCTGCTGCTACTCGCTCACAGCACTTGCCCCTACAGCCCTGTTAGAGGCTACCTGGGGGACCTTTGTCTTTGTCTAATCCATAGGCGCTGCTGCTGCTACTCGCTCACAGCACTTGCCCCTACAGCCCTGTTAGAGGCTACCTGGGGGATCTTTGTATCCTTCATAGGCGCTGCTGCTGCTACTCGCTAAGAGCACTTGCCCCTACAGCCTTGGTAGAGGCTACCTGGGAGATCTTTGTCTTTGTCTCCTTCATAGGCGCTGCTGCTGCTACTCGCTCGCAGCACTTGCCCCTACAGCCCTGTTAGAGGCTACCTGGGGGATCTTTGTCTTTGTCTCATTCATAGGCGCTGCTGCTACTCGCTAACAGCACTTGCCCCTACAGCTCTGTTAGAGGCTACCTGGGGGATCTTTGTCTCATTCATAGGCGCTGCTGCTGCTACTCGCTGACAGCACTTGCCCCTACAGCCCTGTTAGAGGCTACCTGGGGGATCTTTGTCTCATCCATAGGCGCTGCTGCTGCTACTCGCTGATAGCACTTGCCCCTACAGCTCTGTTAGAGGCTACCTGGGGGACCTTTGTCTTTGTCTCATCCATAGGCGCTGCTGCTGCTACTCGCTCACAGCACTTGCCCCTACAGCCCTGTTAGAGGCTACCTGGGGGATCTTTGTCTCATCCATAGGCGCTGCTGCTGCTACTCGCTGATAGCACTTGCCCCTACAGCTCTGTTAGAGGCCACCTGGGGCACCTTTGTCTTTGTCTTCTCCATAGGCGCTGCTGCTGCTACTCGCTAGCAGCACTTGCCCTTACAGCCCTGTTAGAGGCTACCTGGGGGATCTTTGTCTGAGTGTTCGGCTCTCATCGGGCCACAGCTATTCGCTCTCCTTGTCTGATGTTGTTGTTGTTGTGGTTGTGGTTGTTGTTGTTGTGGTTGTTGTTGTGGTTGTTGTTGTGGTTGTTGTGGTTGTTGTTGTGGTTGTTGTGGTTGTTGTTGTGGTTGTTGTTGTTGTCGTTGTTGTTGTTGTTGATGTTGTGGTTGTTGTTGTTGTGGTTGTGGTTGTTGTTGTTGTTATCGTTGTTGTTGTGGTTGTTGTTGTTGTAGTTGTTGTTGTGGTTGTTGTTGTGGTTGTTGTTGTTGTTGTGGTTGTTGTTGTTGTGGTTGTGGTTGTTGTTGTTGTTGTGGTTGTTGTTGTTATCGTTGTTGTTGTGGTTGTTGTTGTTGTGGTTGTTGTTGTTGTGGTTGTTGTTGTGGTTGTTGTTGTGGTTGTTGTTGTTGTGGTTGTTGTTGTTGTGGTTGTTGTGGTTGTTGTTGTTGTTGTTGTGGTTGTTGTTGTTGTGGTTGTTGTTGTTGTTGTTGTGGTTGTTGTGGTTGTTGTGGTTGTTGTTGTGGTTGTTGTTGTTGTGGTTGTGGTTGTTGTTGTGGTTGTTGTTGTTGTTGTTGTTGTTGTGGTTGTTGTTGTGGTTGTTGTGGTTGTGGTTGTTGTTGTTGTGGTTGTTGTTGTTGTTGTGGTTGTTGTTGTTGTCGTTGTTGTTGTCGTTGTTGTTGTTGTGGTTGTTGTGGTTGTTGTTGTGGTTGTTGTTGTTGTGGTTGTTGTTGTGGTTGTTGTTGTGGTTGTTGTTGTTGTGGTTGTTGTTGTTGTGGTTGTTGTTGTTGTGGTGGTTGTTGTTGTTGATGTTGTTGTTGTTGTGGTTGTTGTTGGTGTTGTGGTTGTTGTTGTTGTTGATGTTGTTGTTGTTGTGGTTGTTGTTGGTGTTGTGGTTGTTGTTGTTGTGGTTGTTGTTGTTGTTGTTGTGGTTGTTGTGGTTGTTGTTGTTGTGGTTGTTGTTGTTGTCGTTGTTGTTGTGGTTGTTGTTGTTGTGGTTGTTGTTGTGGTTGTTGTGGTTGTTGTTGTAGTTGTTGTTGTTGTCGTTGTTGTTGTTGTTGTGGTTGTTGTAGTTGTTGTTGTTGTTGTGGTTGTTGTTGTGGTTGTTGTTGTGGTTGTTGTGGTTGTTGTTGTTGTCGTTGTTGTTGTTGTTGTGGTTGTTGTTGTGGTTGTTGTGGTTGTTGTTGTCGTTGTTGTTGTTGTGGTTGTTGTTGTTGTGGTTGTTGTGGTTGTTGTTGTTGTGGTTGTTGTTGTTGTTGTCGTTGTTGTGGTTGTTGTTGTGGTTGTTGTTGTGGTTGTTGTGGTTGTTGTTGTGGTTGTTGTTGTGGTTGTTGTTGTGGTTGTTGTTGTTGTGGTTGTTGTGGTTGTTGTTGTGGTTGTTGTTGTGGTTGTTGTTGTGGTTGTTGTTGTGGTTGTTGTTGTGGTTGTTGTTGTTGTGGTTGTTGTGGTTGTTGTTGTTGTGGTTGTTGTTGTTGTGGTTGTTGTTGTTGTTGTGGTTGTTGTTGTTGTGGTTGTTGTCGTTGTGGTTGTTGTTGTTGTGGTTGTTGTTGTTGTTGTGGTTGTTGTTGTTGTTGTCGTTGTTGTTGTCGTTGTTGTTGTGGTTGTTGTTGTTGTGGTTGTTGTGGTTGTTGTTGTGGTTGTTGTTGTTGTGGTTGTTGTTGTGGTTGTTGTTGTGGTTGTTGTTGTTGTGGTTGTCGTTGTTGTTGTCGTTGTTGTTGTTATCGTTGTTGTTGTTGTGGTTGTTGTTGTTGTGGTTGTTGTTGTTGTCGTTGTTGTTGTATCCTCAAATCTTGTAACTCAATTTTAACCCACTTCCCAACGTGGTATCGACTGCAAACTTGGTATACTCATGTCACACTGATGAGAATAACTATATTCTATCGTAAAAAAAAAATTTTAACAATCTTTTTCACACGTTCTGTTTCGGCTTGGCTCTATTTGTCCACGGTAAACTGACGTGGACTCTAAATCACCACTCGGTCCCCTTTCGTTGTGGCGAGCTTCGGGCCCACTTCCTGGACTCGTGAAGGTCTTACATTACTAGTAGTAGGGTACATTTAATTAAAGCGTGTTTTAAACAAAACAACAACAACAAAAAAGTACTTTTAAATATTACTCATTACCCCCTTCGCTTGCGAAACGTGGAGCCCTCTCGTGGAGCAAGAGCGAGAGAGATTAGACAGAGATTATCTCTCCTTGTCTTCCTTGGAGGAGAAGGGAGATAATCAACACGACTCGACTATGAACATCTGGGTGTTTCAGGTTAACGATTTGTCGTATTACCTGGGCTGTACAGCAAAAATGAAAAATTATAACTACTTTACTATGCAGGTAAAAAAATTTCGCGTGTTTTAATATTTCAGTTTATTGATTTAAGGCCCGTTTATAACACACTCTGTTGGGCTCCGCACTTAGCTTCATCCGTCACTGGGTGGCAGGCGAAAGTAAAATAACTCGGTCACTAGGTCGACTCAGCCTTAAATGTGTCACAAGACATCGGCGCCCGGGGAGACAAAGGCGGCCCGGGGTGTGGTGTTGGCCGCTGCCCAGCCCCCTGATAGGTGAAGCTACTCGCTAGTAACAGCACTTGCCCCTGCAGGCTGTTAGGGGCTACACGGGGGATCTTTGTCTTTGTGTGTTCATAGGTAGCTGCTGCTACTCGCTAGTAACAGCACTTGCCCCTACAGCCCTGCTAGAGGCTACACGGGGGACCTTTGTCTTTGTGTGTTCATAAGTAGCTGCTGCTACTCGCTACTAACAGCACTTGCCCCTACAGCCCTGCTAGAGGCTACACGGGGGACCTTTGTCTGTACTTGTCTGTGTTGATGTCTTGGCGTAAGACGGCCGCTCCTTTGTTGTCCCAACAGAGTCGCCGCGATCACCTCGACACTCTCCCCTGCGTCTCGCGCTCTCTAATATCTCTCTAATCTCTCTCTCTGCTCTCTCCCTCTCTCTCTAATCTCTCTCTAATCTCTCTCCCTCTCGCTCTCTCTCTCTACCCCATCTCTCTCTAATCTCTCTCTCTCTCTCTCCCTCTCTCTCTCTAATCTCTCTCTATGCTCTCTCTCTCTAATCTCTCGCTCTCCCTCTCTCCCTCTCTCTCTAATCTCTCTCTCTACCCCCTCTCTCTCTCCCTCCCTCTCTCTCTCTACCCCCTCTCTCTCTACCACTCTCTATCTACCCCCCCCCCCCTCTCTCTACCCCCTCTCTCTCTACCCCTCTCTCTCTCTACCCCCTCTCTCTACCCCCTCTCTCTCTACCCCCTCTCTCTACCCCCTCTCTCTCTACCCCCTCTCTCTCTACCACTCTCTATCTACCCCCCCCCCCTCTCTCTACCCCCTCTCTCTCTACCCCTCTCTCTCTCTACCCCCTCTCTCTCTACCCCCTCTCTCTCTACCCTATTTCTCTCTCTCTACCCCCTCTCTCTCTACCCCCTCTCTCTCTACCCCCTCTCTCTCTAACCCCTCTCTCTACCCCCTCTCTCTCTACCCCCTCTCTCTCTACCACTCTCTATCTACCCCCCCCCCCTCTCTCTACCCCCTCTCTCTCTACCCCTCTCTCTCTCTACCCCCTCTCTCTCTACCCCCTCTCTCTCTACCCTATTTCTCTCTCTCTACCCCCTCTCTCTCTACCCCCTCTCTCTCTACCCCCTCTCTCTCTACCCCCTCTCTCTCTACCCCCTCTCTCTCTACCCCCCTCTCTCTACCCCCTCTCTCTCTACCCCCTCTCTCTCTACCACTCTCTATCTACCCCCTCTCTCTCTACCCCCTCTCTCTCTACCCCCTCTCTCTCTACCCCCTCTCTCTCTCTACCCCCCTCTCTCTCTACCCCCTCTCTCTCTACCCCCTTCCCTCTCTCTCTACCCCCTTTCTCTCTACCCCCTCTCTCTCGACCCCCTCTCTCTCTCTCTACCCCCTTCCCTCTCTCTCCACCCCTCTCTCTCTCTACCCCCCCTCTCTCTCTCTACCCCATCTCTCTCTACCTCCCCTCTCTCTACCCCTCTCTCTCTCTCTACCCCCTATCTCTACCCCCTCTCTCTCTACCCCTCTCTCTCTACCCCCTCTCTCTCTACCCCCTCTCTCTCGACCCCCTCTCTCTCTCTCTACCCCCCTTCCCTCTCTCTCCACCCCTCTCTCTCTCTACCCCCCCTCTCTCTCTCTACCCCATCTCTCTCTACCTCCCCTCTCTCTACCCCTCTCTCTCTCTACCCCCTCTCTCTCTACCCCTCTCTCTCTCTCTCTACCCCCTATCTCTACCCCCTCTCTCTCTACCCCTCTCTCTCTACCCCCTCTCTCTCTACCCCCTCTCTCTCTACCCCCCTCTCTCTCTACCCCCTCTCTCTCTACCCCTCTCTCTCTACCCCCCCTCTCTCTCTACCCCCTCTATCTCTACCCCTCTCTTTACCCCCTCTCTCTCTCTCTACCCCCTCTCTCTCTACCCCCTCTCTCTCTACCCCCTTCCCTCTCTCTACCCCTCTCTCTCTACCCCCTCTCTCTCTACCCCTCTCTTTCTACCCCTCTCTCTCTCTACCCCCTCTCTCTCTACCCTCTTTCTCTCTCTCTACCCGCTCTCTACCCCCTCTCTCTACCCCTCTCTCTCTACCCCCTCTCTCTCTACCCCCTTCCCTCTCTCTACCCCTCTCTCTCTACCCCCTCTCTCTCTACCCCTCTCTATCTACCCCCCCCCTCTCTCTACCCCTCTCTCTCTCTACCCCTCTCTCTCTCTCTACCCCCTCTATCTCTACCCCTCTCTCTACCCCCTCTCTCTACCCCCTCTCCCTCTCTCTACCCCCTCTCTCTCTACCCCCTCTCTCTCTACCCCCTTCCCTCTCTCTACCCCTCTCTCTCTACCCCCTCTCTCTCTACCCCTCTCTATCTACCCCCTCTCTCTACCCCTCTCTCTCTACCCCCTCTCTCTCTACCCCCTTCCCTCTCTCTACCCCTCTCTCTCTACCCCCTCTCTCTCTACCCCCTCTCTCTCTCTACCCCCTCTCTCTCTACCACCTCTCTCTCTACCCCCCTCTCTCTCTACCCCCTCTCTCTCTACCCCCCTCTCTCAACCCCCTCTCTCTCTCTACCCCCTCTCTCTCTACCCCCTCTCTCTCTACCCCCTCTCTCTCTACCCCCCTCTCTCTCTACTCCCTCTCTCTCTACCCCCTCTCTCTCTACCCCCTCTCTCTCTACCCCCTCTCTCTCTACCCCCTCTCTCTCTACCCCCTCTCTCTCTACCCCCCCTCTCTCTACCCCCCCCCTCTCTCTCAACCACCTCTCTCTCTACCCCCTCTCTCTCTGCAGTGCTGAGTCTATGGGGAGTGTTGAGTCTATGGTGCAGTGCTGAGTCTATGGTGCAGTGTTGAGTCTATGGTGCAGTGCTGAGTCTATGGTGCAGTGTTCAGTCTACGGTGCAGTGTTGAGTCTATGGGCAGTGTTGAGTCTATGGGCAGTGTTGAGTCTATGGTGTAGTGTTGAGTCTACGGTGCAGTGTTGAGTTTATGGTGCAGTGTTGAGTCTATGGTGCAGTGTTGAGTCTATGGGCAGTGTTGAGTCTATGGTGCAGTGTCGAGTCTATGGGTAGTGTTGAATCTATGGTGCAGTGTTGAGTCTACGGTGCAGTGTTGAGTCTATGGTGCACGGTTGAGTCTATGGGGAGTGTTGAATCTATGGTGTAGTGTTGAGTCTATGATGCAGTGTTGAGTTTATGGGCAGTGTTGAGTCTATGGGCAGTGTGGAGTATATGGTGCAGTGTTGAGTCTATGGTGCAGTGTTGAATCTATGGGCAGTGTTCAGTCTATGGTGCAGTGTTGAGTCTATGGGCAGTGTTGAGTGTATGGTGCAGTGTTGAGTCTATGGGTAGTGTTGAGTCTATGGTGCAGGGTTGAGTCTATGGTTGAGTGTTGAGTCTATGGGCAGTGTTGAATCTATGGTGCAGTGTTGAGTCTATGGTGCAGTGTTGATTCTATGGTGCAGTGTTGAGTCTATGGGCAGTGTTGAGTCTGTGGTGCAGTGTTGAGTCTATGGGCAGTGTTGAGTCTATCGTGCAGTGTTGAGTCTATGGGCAGTGTTGAGTCTATGGTGCAGTGTTGAGTCTATGTTCAGTGTTGAGTCTATGGTGCAGTGTTGAGTCTATGGTGTAGTGCTGAGTCTATGGGCAGTGCTGAGTCTATGGTGCAGTGTTGCGTCTACGGTGCAGTGTTGAGTCTATGGGTAGTGTTAAGTCTATGGTGCAGTGTTGAGTCTATGGTGCAGTGTTGAGTCTATAGTGCAGTGTTGAGTCTATGGGCAGTTTTGAGTCTATGATGCAGTGTTGGGTTTATGGGCAGTGTGGAGTCTATGGTGCAGTGTTGAGTCTATGGTGCAGTGTTGAGTCTATGGGCAGTGTTGAGTCTATAGTGCAGTGTTGAGTCTATGGGCAGTGTTGAGTCTATGGTGCAGTGTTGAGTCTATGGTGGAGTGTTGAGTCTATGGTGCAGTGCTGCGTCTATGGGCAGTGTTGAGTCTATGGTGCAGTGTTGAGTCTATGGTGCAGTGTTGAGTCTACGGTTTAGTGTTGAGTCTCTGGTCATTGTGGAGTTTGTGATGCAGTGTTGAGTCTATGGTGCAGTGGTGAGTATATGGGCAGTGTTGAGTCTATGGATAGTGTTGAGTCTATGGTGCAGTGTTGAGTCTATGGGCAGTGTTGAGTCTATGGTGCAGTGTTGAGTCTATGGTGCAGTGTTGAGTCTATCGGCAGTGTTGAGTTTATGGTGCAGTGTTGAGTCTATGGGCAGTGTTGAGTCTATGGTGCAGTGTTGAGTCTATGGTGCAGTGTTGAGTCTATGGTGTAGTGTTGAGTCTATGGGCAGTGTTGAGTCTATAGTGCAGTGTTGAGTCTATGGTGCAGTGTTGAATCTATGGTGCAGTGTTTAGTCTATGGGCAGTGTTGAGTCTATGGTGCAGTGTTGAGTTTATGGGCAGTGTTGAGTCTATGTTCAGTGTTGGGTCGATGGGCAGTGTTGAGTCTATGGTGCAGTGTTGAGTTTATGGGCAGTGTTGAGTCTATGGTGCAGTGTTGAGTCTATGGTGCAGTGTTGAGTCTATGGGCAGTGTTGAGTCTATGGTGCAGTGTTGAGTCTATGGTGCAGTGTTGAGTCTATGGGCAGTGTTGAGTCGATGGGCAGTGTTGAGTCTATGGGCAGTGTTGAGTCTATGGTGCAGTGTTGAGTCTATGGGGAGTGTTGAGTCTATGGTGCAGTGTTGAGTCTATGGGCAGTGTTGAGTCTATAGTGCAGTGTTGAGTCTATGGGCAGTGTTGAGTCTATGGTGCAGTGTTGAGTCTATGGTGGAGTGTTGAGTCTATGGTGCAGTGCTGCGTCTATGGGCAGTGTTGAGTCTATGGTGCAGTGTTGAGTCTATGGTGCAGTGTTGAGTCTACGGTTTAGTGTTGAGTCTCTGGTCATTGTGGAGTTTGTGATGCAGTGTTGAGTCTATGGTGCAGTGGTGAGTATATGGGCAGTGTTGAGTCTATGGATAGTGTTGAGTCTATGGTGCAGTGTTGAGTCTATGGGCAGTGTTGAGTCTATGGTGCAGTGTTGAGTCTATGGTGCAGTGTTGAGTCTATGGGCAGTGTTGAGTTTATGGTGCAGTGTTGAGTCTATGGGCAGTGTTGAGTCTATGGTGCAGTGTTGAGTCTATGGTGCAGTGTTGAGTCTATGGTGTAGTGTTGAGTCTATGGGCAGTGTTGAGTCTATAGTGCAGTGTTGAGTCTATGGTGCAGTGTTGAATCTATGGTGCAGTGTTTAGTCTATGGGCAGTGTTGAGTCTATGGTGCAGTGTTGAGTTTATGGGCAGTGTTGAGTCTATGTTCAGTGTTGGGTCGATGGGCAGTGTTGAGTCTATGGTGCAGTGTTGAGTTTATGGGCAGTGTTGAGTCTATGGTGCAGTGTTGAGTCTATGGTGCAGTGTTGAGTCTATGGGCAGTGTTGAGTCTATGGTGCAGTGTTGAGTCTATGGTGCAGTGTTGAGTCTATGGGCAGTGTTGAGTCGATGGGCAGTGTTGAGTCTATGGGCAGTGTTGAGTCTATGGTGCAGTGTTGAGTCTATGGGGAGTGTTGAGTCTATGGTGCAGTGTTGAGTCTGTGGTGCAATGTTGAGTCTATCGGCAGTGTTGAGTCTATGGGCAGTGTTGAGTCTATAGGCAGTGTTGAGTCTATGGTGCAGTGTTGAGTCTATGGTGCAGTGTTGAGTCTATAGGCAGTGTTGAGTCTATGGTGCAGTGTTGAGTCGATGGGCAGTGTTGAGTCTATGGGGCAGTGTTGAGTCTATATTGCAGTGTTGAGTCTATCGGCAGTGTTGAGTCTATCGGCAGTGTTGAGTCTATGGTGCAGTGTTGAGTCTATGGTGCAGTGGTGAGTCTGTGGGCAGTGTGAATCTATGGGCAGTGTTGAGTCGATGGGCAGTGTTGAGTCTATGGGCAGTGTTGAGTCTATGGTGCAGTGTTGAGTCTGTGGTGCAATGTTGAGTCTATCGGCAGTGTTGAGTCTATGGAGCAGTGTTGAGTTTATGGTGCAGTGTTGAGTCTATGGGGGCAGTGGTGAGTCTACGGTCAGATGATATCTTCCTCGTGTGCTACTAATTCGTTCGCCTTACTCCAAACACGTGGGTCTCGGAACGTGCTCCCAAAACACGCGCGCCACAAAAGATTTAGCGCCTGAAAAACACCGCCTGCACCGGGGCCACGCGAAACCCCTTGTTAAAGTTAAACGAGACACAACTGACACAACAGCTACCACGCTAGAACCAAGACATACATGGTGGCCCAAAAGTCAGGACACATAGGGGTTGTTGTTGTTATTATACAGGGTGGCCCAAAAGTCAGGACACATAGGGGTTGTTGCTGTTGTTGTACAGGGTGGCCCAAAAGTCAGGACACATAGGGGTTGTTGCTGTTGTTGTACAGGGTGGCCCAAAAGTCAGGACACATAGGGGTTGTTGTTGTTGTTGTACAGGGTGGCCCAAAAGTCAGGACACATAGGGGTTGTTGTTGTTGTTGTACAGGGTGGCCCACAAGTCAGGACACATAGGGGTTGTTGTTATTATACAGGGTGGCCCAAAAGTCAGGACACATAGGGGTGGTTGTTATTGTACAGGGTGGCCCAAAAGTCAGGACACATAGGGGTTGTTGTTGTTATTATACAGGGTGGCCCAAAAGTCAGGACACATAGGGTTGTTGTTATACAAGGAGGCCCAAAAGTCAGGACACATAGGGGTTGTTGTTATTATTATTATACAGGGTGGCCAAAAAGTCAGGACACATAGGGGTTGTTGTTGTTGTTGTACAGGGTGGCCCAAAAGTCAGGACACATAGGGGTTGTTGTTATTATACAGGGTGGCCAAAAAGTCAGGACACATAGGGGTTGTTGTTGTTATTGTACAGGGTGGCCCAAAAGTCAGGACACATAGGGGTTGTTGTTGTTGTACAGGGTGGCCCAAAAGTCAGGACACATAGGGGTTGTTGTTATTGTACAGGGTGGCCCAAAAGTCAGGACACAGAGTTATTTATTTTTATTTAAACACTGCCATTTAAATACTTTGCTAGTTTATTATTTAAGCTGACATTGTATCCATTGTCATCGTCAACGTCTATTTTGCTTCTTCCCTTGTCGATGTCGAGTTCAAATCGCATTTAATGTACGCCGAACAAGGGCAGCTGTCATCTTTTAAACAAAGTCACGAATCAATTAAACAAAAAATAAAATTCACTCGTCATGCGTTCGTGTGAAAATAAATTCCGTAACCCCGTACCAGGTACTCATTTGAGGCTGAGTCGACCACGAGGAGCCCCAGGACCGGTTCAGATGATCGTGATGGCCGTGAGCGGGAATCGAACTCGGGTCTTTGCCACGTTCATAGCGCAGTGCAGTGCTAACCGCTGCACCACCGCTCCCCAGACGACACAACGGTGACAAAGACAAAGATCCCCCGTATAGCATTAACAGACTGTTGGGGCAAGTGCTGTTAGCGAGCATCTATTGGGGCCGGCACGGCATACGAGAGGGTGGGTGGCCAGCACCACGCCTGCAGACACACACACACAGATAGACACGCACGCACACAGACGCACACACTCACACACATACAGACGCACGCACACAGACATACAGACTCGCCAGACACACACACAGACACAGACAGACTCGCCAGACACACACAAATAGACACGTACGCAGACACACACACAGACACACACACAGACACACACACACAGAGACACACACATGGACACACAGACACACACACACAGACACATACAGACACACACAGACACACACAAATAGACACGCACGCAGGCACAAACACAGATACACACACAGAGATACACACAGACACACACACACGAACACACACAGACACACACACAGACACACACACAGACACACACAGACACAGGCAGAGACACACACAGACACACACACACATGGACACACACAGAAACACACACACAGACACACACAGACACACATACTGACTCGCCATACACACACACAAACACACACAGACAAACACACATACATACACACACACAGACACACACACAGACACACACAGACACACAGACACACACACAGACACACACAGACACACACAGACACACATACTGACTCGCCATACACACACATACAGACACACACAGACAAACACACATACATACATACACACAGACACACACAGACACACACACAGACACACACAGACACACATACTGACCTGCCATACACACACACACAGACACACACAGACAAACACACACGTACACACACACATACACACACACACACAGACACACACAGACACACACACACATACACACACAGACACACACACAGACACACACAGACACACACATACACACACAGACACACACATACATACACACACACAGACACACACACACAGACACACATACTGACTCGCCATATACACATACACACAGACACACACAGACATACACACACACAGACACACACAGACACACACACAGACACACACATAGACACACACAGACACATAAACACACAGACACACAGACACACACAGATACACACACACACACAGACACACACAGACACACACACACAGACACACACACAGACACACACTCACACAGACACACACATAGACACACACAGACACATACACACACAGACACACAGACACACACAGACACACACACACAGACACACACACACATACACACACATACACACACAGACACACACACACATACACACACAGACACACATACTGACTCGCCATGTACACATACACACAGACATAGACACACACATACACACACAGACACAAAGACACACATACACACAGACACACACAGAAACACACACAGACACACACACAGACACACACACATACACACACAGACACAAAGACACACACACAGACACACACACAGACACACACAGACACACACATACACAGACACACACAGACACACGCACGCACCTCCATTCGCTCCACCGTGGTTCGCGTGTTCAGTGAACCCTGGCGAGACCCGCTGAGACCTCTAACGGACTCGGGGCATTCCAACCTCGCCCGCCTCTGCTGAACGCGTTAGGGGCCAGCGTTCACACGCAGCCGCGTTCATCTCCACTGAACATCAACAACGCCAACACCATCATCATCATCATTAGCATCTCCCCTCCCTGGCTCGCTCGCGCTCTCTAAAACGAAACTATTTTTATTACTCCAGGTAAGGTGCTGATGCTGCTGATGATGCTGCTGCTGATGATCTAGGGCTCTTTGTCAACAGACGACGCCCCGGGGGCCAGACACACTCACACAGTCACACACAGACACACACAGTCACACACAGACACACACAGACATACACACAGACACACACAGTCACACACAGAGACACACAGAGATACACACACCGAGACACACACAGACACACACACAGACACACATAGACACACACACAGACACACATACACACACAGTCACAGACACAGACACACACACACACAGACACACCCAGACACACACACACATAAACATACACACACAGACACACATACACACACACAGACACACACACTCACACACACAGACATACACACAGTCACAGACACACACACAGACACACACACACAAACTCGCCAGACACACACAGATAGACACGCACGCAGACACACACAGACACACACACAGAGACACACATACAGACACACACATGGACACACACATGGACACACATAGACACACACATACACACACAGTCACAGACACACACACAGACACACACACAGACACACACACAGGCACACACACAGAGACACACAGACACACACACACAGACACACACAGACACACACACAGATACACACACCGAGACACACACAGCCACACATAGACACACACACAGACACACATACACACACAGTCACAGACACACACACAGACACACACACAGACACACACACAGAGACACACACACAGTCACAGACACGCACACACAGTCACAGACACACACACGGACACACACACAGAGACACACACACACACAGACACACACACAGACACACACATGGACACACATAGACACACACACACACACAGTCACAGACACACACAGGCACACACACACAGAGACACACAGACACACACACAAACAAACACACAGACATACAGACTCGCCAGACACACACAGGTAGATTGCTCAGTGGAGTGACTCAGCACCCAACACCGTGGGCATTTATTGGTGGCGGAGAGACAAATGAACTACTCCGATAATGTTCGTAGATTCTAAATGTGGGGGCGGTGGAGGGTGGACAATCGGAGGACCCTGGGAAAAATCTACGCGACCACAGAGAGAGAGAGAGAGGCGAGGTAGTTAACATCGCCTCGCCACCGTGATGATGATGAGAGAGAGACGCAGACTCTAAATATACAGCAGCAGCAGGCGTCGTCAGGGTCGGGATCGAACCCACGACCTCCTGTACAGCAGGCGAGGTAGTCAACATTTCCTAGCCACCGTGATGATGATGGTGGTGGTGGTGGAACCCACGACCTCCTGTACACCAGGCGAGGTAGTCAGCATCTCCTAGCCACCGTGATGATGATGGTGGTGGTGGTGGTGGTAGAACCCACGACCTCCTGTACACCAGGCGAGGTAGTCAACATCTCCTAGCCACCGTGATGATGATGATGGTGGTGGTGGAACCCACGACCTCCTGTACACCAGGCGAGGTAGTCAACATCTCCTAGCCACCGTGATGATGATGATGGTGGTGGAACCCACGACCTCCTGTACACCAGGCGAGGTAGTCAACATCTCCTAGCCACCGTGATGATGATGGTGGTGGTGGAACCCACGACCTCCTGTACATCTGGCGAGGTAGTCAACATCTCCTAGCCACCGTGATGATGATGGTGGTGGAACCCACGACCTCCTGTACACCAGGCGAGGTAGTCAACATCTCCTAGCCACCGTGATGATGGTGGTGGTGGAACCCACGACCTCCTGTACACCAGGCGAGGTAGTCAACATCTCCTAGCCACCGTGATGATGATGGTGGTGGAACCCACGACCGCCTGTAGACCAGGCGAGGTAGTCAACATCTCCCAGCCACCGTGATGATGATGGTGGTGGAACCCACGACCGCCTGTAGACCAGGCGAGGTAGTCAACATCTCCTAGCCACCGTGGTGATGATGGTGGTGGAACCCACGACCTCCTGTACACCAGGCGAGGTAGTCAACATCTCATAGCCACCGTGATGATGATGATGATGAGAGAGAGACGCAGACTCCAAATATACAGCAGCTGCAGCAGGCATCGTCAGGGTCGGGATCGAACCCACGACCTCCTGCGCACCAGGCGAGGTAGTCAACATCTCGCCAACGCGATAGATACACGTGCCGCCCTGCAAATGCCGGACTATCTACGGGACCATGGTTTTAGATTTGAAGCTTTCGTGACTGCAAGGATCCATAATCTTTGGTTCCATTCCCGCGCCAAACGGCAAGTCCACCGGCACGTACACCACCTCTTTTCTAAAGTCGGCCAATCAAATGCTAATTTTTATGCTCATTTCTGTGTCTGAGCTTGGCTGTGTTTCACTCCAGCGCTGTCCTCGAGACAGCCTGATCCCTTCGCCCGATGAAGGCCGCTTGTGTTGTGGCCGAAACGTCGTGAATTTTGTTGTTTTATTTTTGTTTTACCTACGTGACTGTACCCGATAGAACCAAAGAGTAGGGACCATCGTTGCCGGTACTCTACAAGATGATGATGGAAAAATAACATCGCTTCACTGCCCCTGCCGGCTCAGAGACCGTGTTATAACGGTGTGGGTTCTTCGTTATAACGGGGGGGTTATGTTCCCTGTTATAGCGGTGTGGGTTCCACGTTATAACAGGGGGGTTATGTTCCGTGTTATAGCGGTGTGGTATCTTCGTTATAACAAGGGGGTTACGTTCCGTGTTATAGCGGTGAGGTATCTTCGTTATAACAGGAGGGTTACGTTCCGTGTTATAGCGGTGTGAGTTCTTCGTTATAACAGGGGGGTTGCGTTCCGTGTTATAGCGGTGAGGTATCTTCGTTATAACAGGAGGGTTACGTTCCGTGTTATAGCGGTGTGAGTTCTTCGTTATAACAGGGGGGTTGCGTTCCGTGTTATAGCGGTGAGGTATCTTCGTTATAACAGGGGGGTTGCGTTCCGCGTTATAACGGTGTGGTATCTACGTTATAACAGGGGGGTTGCGTTCCGTGTTATAGCGGTGTGGTATCTTCGTTATAACAGGGGGGTTGCGTTCCGCGTTATAACGGTGTGGTATCTACGTTATAACAGGGGGGTTGCGTTCCGTGTTATAGCGGTGTGGTATCTACGTTATAACAGGGGGGTTGCGTTCTGTGTTATAGTGGCGTGGGATCTTCGTTATAACAGGGGGGTTACGTTCTATGTTGTAGCGGTGTGGGTTCTTCGTTATAACAGGGGGGTTGCATTCCGTGTTATAGCGGTGTGGGTTCAGCGTTATAACAGGGTGGTTGCGTTCCGTGTTATAGCGGTGTGAGATCTTCGTTATAACAGGGGGGTTGTGTTCTGTGTTATAGCGGTGTGGGTTCTACGTTATAACAGGGGGGTTACGTTCCGTGTTATAGCGGTGTGGGATCTTCGTTATAACAGGGGGGTTGCGTTCCACGTTATAGTGGTGTGGTATCTTCGTTATAACAGGTGGGGTTGCGTTCCGTGTTATAGTTGTGTGGTATCTGCGTTATAACAGGGGGGTTGTCTTCCGTGTCATAGCGGTGTGGGTTCTTCGTTATAACAGGGGGGTTACGTTCCGCGTTATAGAGGTGTGGGTTCCGCGTTATAACAGGGGGGTTGCATTCCACGTTATAGCGGTGTGGTATCTACGTTATAACAGGGTGGTGTACGTTCCGTGTTATAGCGGTGTGGGATCTACGTTATAACAGGGGGGTTGTCTTCCGTGTTATAGCGGTGTGAGATCTACGTTATAGTGGTGTGGGTTCCGCGTTATAACAGGGGGTTGCGTTCCGTGTTATAGTGGTGTGAGATCTTCGTTATAACAGGTGGGGTTGCGTTCCGTGTTATAGCGGTGTGAGATCTACGTTATAACAGGGGGGTTACGTTCTGTGTTATAGCGGTGTGGGTTCTTCGTTATAACAGGGGGGTTACGTTCCGTGTTATAGCGGTGTGGGTTCTTCGTTATAACAGGGGGGTTACATTCCGTGTTATAGCGGTGTGGGTTTTGTGTTATAACAGAGGGGTACGTTCCGTGTTATAGCGGTGTGGTATCTTCGTTATAACAGGGGGGTTGCTTTCCGTGTTATAGCGGTGTGGGTCCCACGTTATAACAGGGGGGTTGCCTTCCGTGTTATAGCAGTGTGGTATCTACGTTATAACAGGGGGGTGTACGTTCTGTGTTATAGTGGTGTGGGTTCCGCGTTATAACAGGGGGGTTACGTTCCGCGTTATAGCGGTGTGGGTTCTTCGTTATAACAGGGGGGTTACATTCCGTGTTATAGCGGTGTGGGTTTTGTGTTATAACAGAGGGGTTACGTTCCGTGTTATAGCGGTGTGGGTTTTGTGTTATAACAGAGGGGTTGCCTTCCGTGTTATAGCGGTGTGGGTCCCACGTTATAACAGGGGGGTTGCCTTCCGTGTTATAGCAGTGTGGTATCTACGTTATAACAGGGGTGTTGCGTTCCGTGTTATAGCGGGGTGGGTTCTGCGTTATAACAGGGGGGTTGCGTTCCGTGTTATAGCGGTTTGGGTTCTTCGTTATAACAGGGGGGTTGCGTTCTGTGTTATAGTGGTGTGGGATCTTCGTTATAACAGGGGGGTTACGTTCTGTGTTATAGTGGTGTGGGATCTTCGTTATAACAGGGGGGTTGCGTTCCGTGTTATAGCGGTGTGGTATCTACGTTATAACAGGGGGGTTGCGTTCTGTGTTATAGTGGCGTGGGATCTTCGTTATAACAGGGGGGTTACGTTCTATGTTGTAGCGGTGTGGGTTCAGCGTTATAACAGGGGGGTTGCGTTCTGTGTTATAGTTGTGAGGTATCTTCGTTATAACAGGGGGGTTGCATTCCACGTTATAGCGGTGTGGTATCTTCGTTATAACAGGGGGGTTACGTTCCGCGTTATAGCGGTGTGGGTTCTACGTTATAACAGGGGGGTTGCCTTCTGTGTTATAGCGGTGTGGGTTCCACGTTATAACAGGGGGGTTGCCTTCCGTGTTATAGCAGTGTGGTATCTTCGTTATAACAGGGGGGTTACATTCCGTGTTATAGCGGTGTGGGTTCTACGTTATAACAGGGGGGTTGCATTCCACGTTATAGCGGTGTGGTATCTTCGTTATAACAGGGGGGTTACGTTCCACGTTATAGCAGTGTGGTATCTTCGTTATAACAGGGGGGTTACGTTCCACGTTATAACGATTGCTGGAACCCTGTTGGATCAACTTTTTTTTACCCATCCCCCCCCCCCACAACATCTGGTCTGGGGTTTGGGTGGTGTTGAACCTGCCGTGACTATTTTTTATTTTTTTTAAAATTCAGGCATTCTGAAAGAAAGTCTCTCATCATGATCATCATGATTTAGTTGACACACGGAACGCTGGGATTTTCTCTCTTATTCTCTATCTTTTTTAACCTCAACAAATCGACGCGTACCTTATCGATCTTTGACGAAGCACCGTGGCTATCGGAACAGCATCACTGTGATGCTGTGGCTCGTGTGGGTTCTCACGTCGGCTGCTCAGCCTGCACACGTTCGTAAGCCGCGAATGTTCGTGGATATTCATAACCGCAGTCAATGCATCAGCCGCCGCCGCCGTTGTTGTTGTTGTTGTTGCAACTCCACATTCTTTTTGGCGAACAAAACGGGTCCCCAGCGTTGACGAATCCGCGAATTTAAAGGCCCTCCTCTTAGAACAATATCGCTCGCAATGGGGCGGCGATACAACACCCAGGGGGAAATGGCCCCTCCCCTCCCCCGCCTTCACCCCCAGCCCCTCCCCCCAGCTCCTCCTCCCAGCCCCTCCCCCACCTTCTCCCCAGCCCCTCCCCCCCTTCCCCAGCCCCTCCCCCCTTCCTCTAGCCCCTCCCCCCCTTCCCCAGCCCCTCCCCCACCTTCCCCTAGCCCCTCCCCCCCTTCTCCCCAGCCCCTCCCCCCCTTCTCCCCAGCCCCGCCCCCCTTCTCCCCAGCCCCTCCCATCCCCCGCCTTACCCCCAGCCCCTCCCCCCCTTCCCCAGCTCCTCCCCCACCTTCCCCCTACCCCTCCCCCACCTTACCCCCAGCCCCTCCCCCCTTTACCCCAGCCCCTCCCCCACCTTCTCCCCAGCCCCTCCCCCACCTTCTCCCCAGCCCCTCCCCCCTTCCCCCAGCCCCTCCCCCCCTTCCCCCAGCCCCCACACAACTGATTGTTGACTCAGTAACCCGCCCCCCCCTCAATTGATTGTTGATCGCCCCCCCCCCCCCCCCCCAGAGATGTCCACTCAGCACCCTCCCCCTCTACCCCGCCCTTCGCCACGCCCCTCGCCACGCCCCCTTCCTCGCCCCACCCTCAATTGATTGTTGACTAAGTGCCCCCCCCCCCGCCCCGCCTGTCCCCACCCCAAACTCCCCCTCTACCCCGCCCCTCGCCACGCCCCCCTCCTCGCCCCACCCTCCCAATAGATTTTTAACTGAGTAACCCCGCCCCCTCATCAGCGGGTTCCCGCCCCCCCCCCGCCTGTACCCCGCGCCTCACCACGCCCCTCGCCTCGCCCCGCCCTCTGACTCCTCCCCCATCCCGTGACTCCTCCCACCCCCCCCACCACCACCGCTAACAGAAATAACCAGACTCAGCATTACTCTTCGGTTATTTAGGTAAAGTAGAAATAAATAAAATAAAATAATAATAGAATACGACGTTTCGATTTCAACACAAGCAACCATCATCAGGTAAGAATGAATGAGAAAACAAGCCTGGTAAACTTGTAAATATAATGCAATACAACACAGATAGTCGGCCAACACAACAGTTAACACCCCACGTGGTTGATTGACGTTCTTCCAAAGATTGCTAAATTTGAGAGAGAGAGAGAAAACGTAGACAGGGAGACACACATACAGACACACAAGCTGAGAGAGACACAGACAGACACACAAGCTGAGAGAGACACACACACAGAGACACACAGACACATAAGCTGAGACACACACACAGAGACACACAGACAAATCCTCTAAACGCGCGTGTCTCCAGACTCACAGAGACCCACAGAGATCTATAGAGACCCACAGAGATCCATAGAGACCCACAGATACCCACAGAGATCTATAGAGACCCACAGAGATCTATAGAGACCCACAGAGACCCATAGAGACCCACAAAGATCTATAGAGACCCACAGAGATCTATAGAGACCCACAGAGATCTATATAGACCCACAGAGATCTAAATAGACCCACAGAGATCCATAGAGACCCACAGAGACCCATAGAGACCCACACAGATCTATAGAGACCCACAGAGCTCTAAAGAGACCCACAGAGATCTATAGAGACCCACAGAGATCTAAATAGACCCACAGGGATCTGAATAGACCCACAGAGATCCATAGAGACCCACGGAGATCTATAGAGACCCACAAAGCCCCATAGAGACGCACAGAAAATCATATAGACCCACAGAGATCTATAGAGACCCACAGAGACCCATAGAGACCCACAGAGACCCATAGAGACCCACAGAGACCCATAGAGACCCACAGAGATCTATAGAGACCCACAGAGATCTATAGAGAACCACAGAGACCCATAGAGACCCACAGAGATCTATAGAGACCCACAGAGACCCATAGAGACCCACAGAGACCCATAGAGACCCACAGAAACCCATAGAGACCCACAGAGATCCATAGAGACCCACAGAGATCCATAGGGACCCACAGAGATCCATAGAGAACCACAGAGATCCATAGAGACCCACAGAGATCCATAGAGACTCACAGAGACCCATAGAGACCCACAAAGATCTATAGAGACCCACAGAGATCAATAGAGACCCACAGAGATGTATAGAGACCCACAGAGATCTAAATAGACCCACAGGGATCTGAATAGACCCACAGAGATCTATAGAGACCCACAGAGACGCATAGAGACCCACAGAGACCTTCTAGAGACCCACAGAGATCCATAGAGACCCACAGAGATCTATAGAGACCCACAGAGACCCATAGAGACCCACAGACATCTATAGAGACCCACAGAGACCCATAGAGATCCACAAAGATCCATTGAGACCCACAGAGACCCGCAGAGACCCATAGAGACCCCCAGAGACCCACAGAGACCCATAGAGACCCACAGTGACCCATAGAGACCCACAGAGACCCATAGGGACCCACAGAGACCCATAAAGACCCACAGAGATCTATAGAGACCCACAGAGATTCATAAAGACCCACAGAGATCTATAGAGACCCACAGAGATCTATAGAGACCCACAGAGACCCATAGAGACCCACAAAGATCTATAGAGACCCACAGAGATCTATAGAGACCCACAGAGATCTATATAGACCCAGAGAGATCTAAATAGACCCACAGAGATCCATAGAGACCCACAGAGACCCATAGAGACCCACACATATCTATAGAGACCCACAGAGATCTAAAGAGACCCACAGAGATCTAAATAGACCCACAGGGATCTGAATAGACCCACAGAGATCCATAGAGACCCACGGAGATCTATAGAGACCCACAAAGCCCCATAGAGACGCACAGAAAATCATATAGACCCACAGAGATCTATAGAGACCCACAGAGATCTATAGAGAACCACAGAGACCCATAGAGACCCACAGAGATCTATAGAGACCCACAGAGACCCATAGAGACCCACAGAGACCCATAGAGACCCACAGAGACCCATAGAGACCCACAGAGACCCATAGAGACCCACAGAGATCCATAGAGACCCACAGAGATCCATAGAGACCCACAGAGACCCATAGAGACCCACAAAGATCTATAAAGACCCACAGAGATCTATAGAGACCCACATAGATCTATAGAGACCCACAGGGATCTGAATAGACCCACAGGGATCTGAATAGACCCACAGCGATCTATAGAGACCTACAGAGACCCATAGAGACCCACAGAGATCTATAGAGACCCACAGATACCCATAGAGACCCACAGAGATCCATAGAGACCCACAGATATCTATAGAGACCCACAGAGATCTATAGAGAACCACAGAGACCCATAGAGACCCACAGAGATCTATAGAGACCCACAGAGACCCATAGAGACCCACAGAGACCCATAGAGACCCACAGAAACCCATAGAGACCCACAGAGATCCATAGAGACCCACAGAGATCCATAGGGACCCACAGAGATCCATAGAGAACCACAGAGATCCATAGAGACCCACAGAGATCCATAGAGACTCACAGAGACCCATAGAGACCCACAAAGATCTATAGAGACCCACAGAGATCAATAGAGACCCACAGAGATCTATAGAGACCCACAGAGATCTAAATAGACCCACAGGGATCTGAATAGACCCACAGAGATCTATAGAGACCCACAGAGACGCATAGAGACACACAGAGACCTTCTAGAGACCCACAGAGATCCATAGAGACCCACAGAGATCTATAGAGACCCACAGAGACCCATAGAGACCCACAGACATCTATAGAGACCCACAGAGACCCATAGAGATCCACAAAGATCCATTGAGACCCACAGAGACCCGCAGAGACCCATAG
The DNA here is from genome assembly GCF_010993605.1 of Petromyzon marinus. Taxonomy (NCBI): domain Eukaryota; kingdom Metazoa; phylum Chordata; class Hyperoartia; order Petromyzontiformes; family Petromyzontidae; genus Petromyzon; species Petromyzon marinus. Next base: position 154,887 of record NW_022638995.1, on the reverse strand, counting down.
AGAACCCCAGAGACCCACAGAGACCCATAGAGACCCACAGTGACCCATAGAGACCCACAGAGACCCATAGGGACCCACAGAGACCCATAAAGACCCACAGAGATCTATAGAGACCCACAGAGATTCATAAAGACCCACAGAGATCTATAGAGACCCACAGAGATCTATAGAGACCCACAGAGACCCATAGAGACCCACAGAGACCCATAGAGACCCACAGAAACCCATAGAGACCCACAGAGATCCATAGAGACCCACAGAGATCCATAGGGACCCACAGAGATCCATAGAGAACCACAGAGATCCATAGAGACCCACAGAGATCCATAGAGACTCACAGAGACCCATAGAGACCCACAAAGATCTATAGAGACCCACAGAGATCAATAGAGACCCACAGAGATGTATAGAGACCCACAGAGATCTAAATAGACCCACAGGGATCTGAATAGACCCACAGAGATCTATAGAGACCCACAGAGACGCATAGAGACACACAGAGACCTTCTAGAGACCCACAGAGATCCATAGAGACCCACAGAGATCTATAGAGACCCACAGAGACCCATAGAGACCCACAGACATCTATAGAGACCCACAGAGACCCATAGAGATCCACAAAGATCCATTGAGACCCACAGAGACCCGCAGAGACCCATAGAGACCCCCAGAGACCCACAGAGACCCATAGAGACCCACAGTGACCCATAGAGACCCACAGAGACCCATAGGGACCCACAGAGACCCATAAAGACCCACAGAGATCTATAGAGACCCACAGAGATTCATAAAGACCCACAGAGATCTATAGAGACCCACAGAGATCTATAGAGACCCACAGAGACCCATAGAGACCCACAAAGATCTATAGAGACCCACAGAGATCTATAGAGACCCACAGAGATCTATATAGACCCACAGAGATCTAAATAGACCCACAGAGATCCATAGAGACCCACAGAGACCCATAGAGACCCACACATATCTATAGAGACCCACAGAGATCTAAAGAGACCCACAGAGATCTATAGAGACCCACAGAGATCTGAATAGACCCACAGGGATCTGAATAGACCCACAGAGATCCATAGAGACCCACGGAGATCTATAGAGACCCACAAAGCCCCATAGAGACGCACAGAAAATCATATAGACCCACAGAGATCTATAGAGACCCACAGAGATCTATAGAGAACCACAGAGACCCATAGAGACCCACAGAGATCTATAGAGACCCACAGAGACCCATAGAGACCCACAGAGACCCATAGAGACCCACAGAGACCCATAGAGACCCACGGAGACCCATAGAGACCCACAGAGATCCATAGAGACCCACAGAGATCCATAGGGACCCACAGAGATCCATAGAGACCCACAGAGATCCATAGAGACCCACAGAGACCCATAGAGACCCACAAAGATCTATAGAGACCCACAGAGATCTATAGAGACCCACATAGATCTATAGAGACCCACAGGGATCTGAATAGACCCACAGGGATCTGAATAGACCCACAGCGATCTATAGAGACCTACAGAGACCCATAGAGACCCACAGAGATCTATAGAGACCCACAGATACCCATAGAGACCCACAGAGATCCATAGAGACCCACAGATATCTATAGAGACCCACAGAGATCTATAGAGAACCACAGAGACCCATAGAGACCCACAGAGATCTATAGAGACCCACAGAGACCCATAGAGACCCACAGAGACCCATAGAGACCCACAGAAACCCATAGAGACCCACAGAGATCCATAGAGACCCACAGAGATCCATAGGGACCCACAGAGATCCATAGAGAACCACAGAGATCCATAGAGACCCACAGAGATCCATAGAGACCCACAGAGACCCATAGAGACCCACAAAGATCTATAGAGACCCACAGAGATCAATAGAGACCCACAGAGATCTATAGAGAACCACAGAGATCTAAATAGACCCACAGGGATCTGAATAGACCCACAGAGATCTATAGAGACCCACAGAGACGCATAGAGACACACAGAGACCTTCTAGAGACCCACAGAGATCCATAGAGACCCACAGAGATCTATAGAGACCCACAGAGACCCATAGAGACCCACAGACATCTATAGAGACCCACAGAGACCCATAGAGATCCACAAAGATCCATTGAGACCCACAGAGACCCGCAGAGACCCATAGAGACCCCCAGAGACCCACAGAGACCCATAGAGACCCACAGTGACCCATAGAGACCCACAGAGACCCATAGGGACCCACAGAGACCCATAAAGACCCACAGAGATCTATAGAGACCCACAGAGATTCATAAAGACCCACAGAGATCTATAGAGACCCACAGAGATCTATAGAGACCCACAGAGACCCATAGAGACCCACAAAGATCTGTAGAGACCCACAGAGATCTATAGAGACCCACAGAGATCTATATAGACCCACAGAGATCTAAATAGACCCACAGAGATCCATAGAGACCCACAGAGACCCATAGAGACCCACACATATCTATAGAGACCCACAGAGATCTAAAGAGACCCACAGAGATCTATAGAGACACACAGAGATCTAAATAGACCCACAGGGATCTGAATAGACCCACAGAGATCCATAGAGACCCACGGAGATCTATAGAGACCCACAAAGCCCCATAGAGACGCACAGAAAATCATATAGACCCACAGAGATCTATAGAGACCCACAGAGATCTATAGAGAACCACAGAGACCCATAGAGACCCACAGAGATCTATAGAGACCCACAGAGACCCATAGAGACCCACAGAGACCCATAGAGACCCACAGAGACCCATAGAGACCCACAGAGATCCATAGAGACCCACAGAGATCCATAGGGACCCACAGAGATCCATAGAGACCCACAGAGATCCATAGAGACCCACAGAGACCCATAGAGACCCACAAAGATCTATAGAGACCCACAGAGATCTATAGAGACCCACATAGATCTATAGAGACCCACAGGGATCTGAATAGACCCACAGGGATCTGAATAGACCCACAGCGATCTATAGAGACCTACAGAGACCCATAGAGACCCACAGAGATCTATATAGACCCACAGAGATCTAAATAGACCCACAGAGATCCATAGAGACCCACAGAGACCCATAGAGACCCACACATATCTATAGAGACCCACAGAGATCTAAAGAGACCCACAGAGATCTATAGAGACCCACAGAGATCTGAATAGACCCACAGGGATCTGAATAGACCCACAGAGATCCATAGAGACCCACGGAGATCTATAGAGACCCACAAAGCCCCATAGAGACGCACAGAAAATCATATAGACCCACAGAGATCTATAGAGACCCACAGAGATCTATAGAGAACCACAGAGACCCATAGAGACCCACAGAGATCTATAGAGACCCACAGAGACCCATAGAGACCCACAGAGACCCATAGAGACCCACAGAGACCCATAGAGACCCACGGAGACCCATAGAGACCCACAGAGATCCATAGAGACCCACAGAGATCCATAGAGACCCACAGAGATCCATAGAGACCCACAGAGATCCATAGAGACCCACAGAGACCCATAGAGACCCACAAAGATCCATAGAGACCCACAGAGATCTATAGAGACCCACATAGATCTATAGAGACCCACAGGGATCTGAATAGACCCACAGGGATCTGAATAGACCCACAGCGATCTATAGAGACCTACAGAGACCCATAGAGACCCACAGAGATCTATAGAGACCCACAGATACCCATAGAGACCCACAGAGATCCATAGAGACCCACAGATATCTATAGAGACCCACAGAGATCTATAGAGAACCACAGAGACCCATAGAGACCCACAGAGATCTATAGAGACCCACAGAGACCCATAGAGACCCACAGAGACCCATAGAGACCCACAGAAACCCATAGAGACCCACAGAGATCCATAGAGACCCACAGAGATCCATAGGGACCCACAGAGATCCATAGAGAACCACAGAGATCCATAGAGACCCACAGAGATCCATAGAGACTCACAGAGACCCATAGAGACCCACAAAGATCTATAGAGACCCACAGAGATCAATAGAGACCCACAGAGATCTATAGAGAACCACAGAGATCTAAATAGACCCACAGGGATCTGAATAGACCCACAGAGATCTATAGAGACCCACAGAGACGCATAGAGACACACAGAGACCTTCTAGAGACCCACAGAGATCCATAGAGACCCACAGAGATCTATAGAGACCCACAGAGACCCATAGAGACCCACAGACATCTATAGAGACCCACAGAGACCCATAGAGATCCACAAAGATCCATTGAGACCCACAGAGACCCGCAGAGACCCATAGAGACCCCCAGAGACCCACAGAGACCCATAGAGACCCACAGTGACCCATAGAGACCCACAGAGACCCATAGGGACCCACAGAGACCCATAAAGACCCACAGAGATCTATAGAGACCCACAGAGATTCATAAAGACCCACAGAGATCTATAGAGACCCACAGAGATCTATAGAGACCCACAGAGACCCATAGAGACCCACAAAGATCTATAGAGACCCACAGAGATCTATAGAGACCCACAGAGATCTATATAGACCCACAGAGATCTAAATAGACCCACAGAGATCCATAGAGACCCACAGAGACCCATAGAGACCCACACATATCTATAGAGACCCACAGAGATCTAAAGAGACCCACAGAGATCTATAGAGACACACAGAGATCTAAATAGACCCACAGGGATCTGAATAGACCCACAGAGATCCATAGAGACCCACGGAGATCTATAGAGACCCACAAAGCCCCATAGAGACGCACAGAAAATCATATAGACCCACAAAGCCCCATAGAGACGCACAGAAAATCATATAGACCCACAGAGATCTATAGAGACCCACAGAGATCTATAGAGAACCACAGAGACCCATAGAGACCCACAGAGATCTATAGAGACCCACAGAGACCCATAGAGACCCACAGAGACCCATAGAGACCCACAGAGACCCATAGAGACCCACAGAGATCCATAGAGACCCACAGAGATCCATAGGGACCCACAGAGATCCATAGAGACCCACAGAGATCCATAGAGACCCACAGAGACCCATAGAGACCCACAAAGATCTATAGAGACCCACAGAGATCTATAGAGACCCACATAGATCTATAGAGACCCACAGGGATCTGAATAGACCCACAAGGATCTGAATAGACCCACAGCGATCTATAGAGACCTACAGAGACCCATAGAGACCCACAGAGATCTATAGAGACCCACAGATACCCATAGAGACCCACAGAGATCCATAGAGACCCACAGATATCTATAGAGACCCACAGAGATCCATAGAGACCCACAGAGATCCATAGAGACTCACAGAGACCCATAGAGACCCACAAAGATCTATAGAGACCCACAGAGATCAATAGAGACCCACAGAGATCTATAGAGACCCACAGAGATCTAAATAGACCCACAGGGATCTGAATAGACCCACAGAGATCTATAGAGACCCACAGAGACGCATAGAGACCCACAGAGACCTTTTAGAGACCCACAGAGATCCATAGAGACCCACAGAGATCTATAGAGACCCACAGAGACCCATAGAGATCCACAAAGATCCATTGAGACCCACAGAAACCCGCAGAGACCCATAGAGACCCCCAGAGACCCACAGAGACCCATAGAGACCCACAGTGACCCATAGAGACCCACAGAGACCCATAGGGACCCACAGAGACCCATAGAGACCCACAGAGATCTATAGAGACCCACAGAGATTCATAAACACCCACAGAGATCTATAGAGACCCACAGAGATATATAGAGACCCACAGAGACCCATAGAGACCCACAAAGATCTATAGAGACCCACATAGATCTATAGAGACCCACAGAGATCTATATAGACCCACAGGGATCTAAATAGACCCACAGAGATGCATAGAGACCCACAGAGACCCATAGAGACCCACACAGATCTATAGAGACCCACAGAGATCTAAAGAGACCCACAGAGATCTATAGAGACCCACAGAGATCTAAATAGACCCACAGGGATCTGAATAGACCCACAGAGATCCATAGAGACCCACGGAGATCTATAGAGACCCACAAAGCCCCATAGAGACGCACAGAAAATCATATAGACCCACAGAGATCTATAGAGACCCACAGAGATCTATAGAGAACCACAGAGACCCATAGAGACCCACAGATATCTATAGAGACCCACAGAGACCCATAGAGACACACAGAGACCCATAGAGACCCACAGAGACCCATAGAGACCCACAGAGACCCATAGAGACCCACAGAGATCCATAGAGACCCACAGAGATCCATAGGGACCCACAGAGATCCATAGAGACCCACAGAGATCCATAGAGACCCACAGAGACCCATAGAGACCCACAAAGATCTATAGAGACCCACAGAGATCTATAGAGACCCACATAGATCTATAGAGACCCACAGGGATCTGAATAGACCCCCAGGGATCTGAATAGACCCACAGCGATCTATAGAGACCTACAGAGACCCATAGAGACCCACAGAGATCTATAGAGACCCACAGATACCCATAGAGACCCACAGAGATCCATAGAGACCCACAGAGATCTATAGAGACCCACAGAGATCTATAGAGAACCACAGAGACCCATAGAGACCCACAGAGATCTATAGAGACCCACAGAGACCCATAGAGACCCACAGAGACCCATAGAGACCCACAGAAACCCATAGAGACCCACAGAGATCCATAGAGACCCACAGAGATCCATAGGGACCCACAGAGATCCATAGAGAACCACAGAGATCCATAGAGACCCACAGAGATCCATAGAGACTCACAGAGACCCATAGAGACCCACAAAGATCTATAGAGACCCACAGAGATCAATAGAGACCCACAGAGATCTATAGAGACCCACAGAGATCTAAATCGACCCACATGGATCTAAATAGTCCCACAGAGACCTATAGAGACCCACAGAGACGCATAGAGACCCACAGAGACCTTTTAGAGACCCACAGAGATCCATAGAGACCCACAGAGATCTATAGAGACCCACAGAGACCCATAGAGACCCACAGACATCTATAGAGACCCACAGAGACCCATAGAGATCCACAAAGATCCATTGAGACCCACAGAGACCCGCAGAGACCCATAGAGACCCCCAGAGACCCACAGAGACCCATAGAGACCCACAGTGACCCATAGAGACCCACAGAGACCCATAGGGACCCACAGAGACCCATAGAGACCCACAGAGATCTATAGAGACCCACAGAGATTCATAAAGACCCACAGAGATCTATAGAGACCCACAGAGATCTATAGAGACCCACAGAGACCCATAAAGACCCACAGACACTCATAGAGACCCACAGACTCCCATACTCATAGAGACCCACAGACACACATAGAGACCCACAGACACCCATACTCACAGAGACATCCATACTCATAGAGACCCACAGACACCCATAGAGACCCACAGACACCCATACTCACAGAGACCCATAGAGACCCACAGACACTCATAGAGACCCACAGACACCCATACTCATAGAGACCCACAGACACTCATACTCATAGACACCCACAGACACCCATACTCATAGAGACCCACAGACACCCATACTCACAGAGACCCATAGAGACCCACAGACACCCATAGACACCCATACTCACAGAGACCCACAGACACCCATACTCACAGAGACCCACAGACACCCATACTCACAGAGACCCCCAGACACTCATAGAGACCCACAGACACCCATATTAAAACTAAACTTTTATTTCACCAGGTAAAGCCCCCCACTAAGCTGCTGCGGGATCGAACCCACGACCTCCTGTACACCAGGCGAGGTAGTCAACATCTCCTAGCCACCGTGATAATGATGAGAGAGAGACGCAGACTCCAAATCTACAGCAGCAGCACCAGGCGTAGACAAGGTCGGGATCGAACCCACAACCTCCTGTACACCAGGCGAGGTAGTCAACATCTCCTAGCCACCGCGATGATGATGGTGGTGGTGGAACCCACGACCTCCTGTACACCTGGCGAGGTAGTCAACATCTCCTAGCCACCGTGATGATGATGGTGATGGTGGAACCCACGACCTCCTGTACACCAGGCGAGGTAGTCAACATCTCCTAGCCACCGTGATGATGATGATGATGGTGGAACCCACGACCTCCTGTACACCAGGCGAGGTAGTCAACATCTCCTAGCCACCGTGATGATGGTGGTGGTGGAACCCACTACCTCCTGTACACCTGGCGAGGTAGTCAACATCTCCTAGCCACCGTGATGATAATGAGAGAGAGACGCAGACTCCAAATATACAGCAGCAGCAGCAGGCAGTGTCAGGGTCGGGATCGAACCCACGACCTCCTGCACACCAGGCGAGGTAGTCAACATCTCATAGCCACCGTGATGATGATGGTGGTGGAACCCACGACCTCCTGCACACCAGGCGAGGTAGTCAACATCTCCTAGTCACCGATTTTCAAGCTTACGCAAGGCATGGAAATCACAGCGAGGACGAATCCCAGAACCACGCCGAGACAAAGACAAAGATCCCCCGTGTAGCCTTTAACAGACTGTTGGGGCAAGTGCAGTTAGCCAGTAGCACCTATAAAGGCCGGCACGGCACACGAGTTTGGTGGGTGGCCAGCAACCACGCCCGGCCGCCTTTGTCTCCCCCAGTGACGATGCTCGCACACCGCACCGGGTACTCATTTGAGGCCGAGTCGACCTCGGCGAGGAGGCCCCAGGCTATCCGGTTCAGACAATCGTCACGTGGTGGTAGTGTTTGGCCGCGAGCGGGGAATCGAACTCTGGGCGCAGGGTTCGTAGGCGCTAACCACTGCACCCACCGCTCACCACACAGCAGCAGCAGCAGCAGCTAGGAACAGGAGCAGCACCTCAGCACAATCCCACAACATTCCCGCATTCCTAAGGCGCTGCAAACAATTGTCCGGTTCAAATCCATTGTTTCCCCGCGGCCCCCGGGGCTCAATCCATTGTTCCGGGCAAAGGGGAAAGGGCTCCGTTGATCCGACCTGTGGGCCTGTTCGCGGATTCTCTTTGTTTATCTTGTGGTGATGAGTGTAACGAGTTGTAACGATCTGCGTGCCCCACAGGGTTCAGATCGTGTGCTTGTAACAGCCGTTTCGATGCGCGCAGAAGCCAAATACTGAACAAAATGTCTTACGAACCTGTCTGTGTGTTCTCCCACCTTGTCGTGGTGACTTTTGTGGGATGAACTATGCACTGCACTATGGAAACTTGCAAAAAAAATCGCTCTCCGTGGTGCTAACGTTTTAAAAAAGTAAGCGCCACTTTTTTTTTAAATGGTTTTTTTTTTGCTGCTGTGGTTTTCACACCTGATGATGATGATTGCTTGTGTTGCAGTCGAAACGTCGTGAGAATTTTATTGTTTTTATATTTTTATTATTTTATTGTTTCCCTTCTACGGGTGTGGTTTTCACACCTGATGATGATTGCTTGTGTTGCAGTCGAAACGTCGTGAGAATTTTATTGTTTTTATATTTTTATTATTTTATTGTTTCCCTTCTACGGGTGTGGTTTTCACACCTGATGATGATTGCTTGTGTTGCAGTCGAAACGTCGTGAGAATTTTATTGTTTTTATGTTTTTATTATTTTATTGTTTCCCTTCTACGTGGTGGTGACGTTACCGAAAAAACCAGGAATATGGAATCCCTGCAGTCACGAAAGCTTTAAATCAAAATGTATACACTACACTATACACTACACTATACACTACACTATACACTATACACTACACTATACACTAGACTATACGCTACACTATACACTACAATATACACTACACTATACACTACCCTATACACTATACACTAGACTATACGCTACACTATACACTACAATATACACTACACTATACACTACACTATACACTCCACTATACACTACACTATACACTACACTATACACTACACTACTATACACGACACTACTATACACTACACTATAGACTGTGGTGTGTGTGATGGTTGTGTGTGTGTGTGATGGTTGTGTGTGATGTGTGTGTGATGGTTATGTGTGTGATGGTTGTGTGTGTGATGGTTGTGTGTGTGATATGTGTGTGTGTGATGGTTGTGTGTGTGATGGTTGTGTGTGTGTGATGGTGGTGTGTGTGATGGTTGTGTGTGTGATGGTTGTGTGTGTGATGTGTGTGTGTGATGGTTATGTGTGTGATGGTTGTGTGTGTGTGATGGTTGTGTGTGTGATATGTGTGTGTGTGATGGTTGTGTGTGTGATGGTTGTGTGTGTGTGATGGTGGTGTGTGTGATGGTTGTGTGTGTGATGGTTGTGTGTGTGATGGTTGTGTGTGTGATGGTTGTGTGTGTGTGTGATGGTTGTGTGTGATGTGTGTGTGATGGTTGTGTGTGTGATGGTTGTGTGTGTGATGGTTGTGTGTGTGATGGTTGTGTGTGTGTGATGGTGGTGTGTGTGATGGTTGTGTGTGTGATGGTTGTGTGTGTGATGGTTGTGTGTGTGATGGTTGTGTGTGTGTGTGATGGTTGTGTGTGATGTGTGTGTGATGGTTGTGTGTGTGATGGTTGTGTGTGTGATGGTTGTGTGTGTGATGGTTGTGTGTGTGTGTGATGGTTGTGTGTGTGATGGTTGTGTGTGTGATGGTTGTGTGTGTGTGATGGTTGTGTGTGTGATGGTTGTGTGTGTGATATGTGTGTGTGTGATGGTTGTGTGTGTGATGGTTGTGTGTGTGATGGTTGTGTGTGTGATGGTTGTGTGTGTGATGGTGGTGTGTGTGTGTGATGGTTGTGTGATGGTTGTGTGATGGTTGTGTGTGTGATGGTTGTGTGTGTGATGGTTGTGTGTGTGATGGTTGTGTGTGGTGGTTGTGTGTGTGATGGTTGTGTGTGTGATGGTTGTGTGTGTGATATGTGTGTGTGTGTGATGGTTGTGTGTGTGATGGTTGTGTGTGTGTGATGTGAGTGTGTGTGTGTGATGGTTGTGTGTGTGATGGTTGTGTGTGTGATGGTTGTGTGTGATGGTTGTGTGTGTGATGGTTGTGTGTGTGATGGTTGTGTGTGTGATGGTTGTGTGTGTGATGGTTGTGTGTGTGATGGTTGTGTGTGTGATGGTTGTGTGTGTGATATGTGTGTGTGTGATGGTTGTGTGTGTGATGGTTGTGTGTGTGATGGTTGTGTGTGTGATGGTTGTGTGTGTGTGTGATGGTTGTGTGATGGTTGTGTGTGTGATGGTTGTGTGTGATGGTTGTGTGTGTGATGGTTGTGTGTGTGATGGTTGTGTGTGTGATGGTTGTGTGTGTGATGGTTGTGTGTGTGATGGTTGTGTGTGTGTGATGGTTGTGTGTGATGGTTGTGTGTGTGATGGTTGTGTGTGTGATGGTTGTGTGTGTGATGGTTGTGTGTGTGATGGTTGTGTGTGTGATGGTTGTGTGTGTGATGGTTGTGTGTGTGATGGTTGTGTGTGTGATGCAAGGCCGTAGTCATGGAGTCAACATTAGGGGGGACCAAATCTTCCAGGCTGTCTGGGGTCCCTCCCCCGAGAAAAAATATCTAAATTTGAAAACTCATTTCCTGCCTAAAATATTCACTTACACATAGGTTGGACTTTTAATTTATTTTTTTACAATAATGTCTAATAGTGTATTGTATTACAATGCTCTCTTTTAACTTTTTTTGTTTTACAATTTCTTGTATAATTGCATGCCATGGCAGAGATTAGGAATTAATAAAGTCCATCCATAACCACAATCATATCAGCAGAAATCTTCGCATACTCTTGGTTCTTTCAGCAACACAAGCAATCATCATCAGGTGTGAAAGACACAGCACCTGATGATGATGATTGCTTGTGTTGCAGTCGAAACGTCGTGGAGAATTTGATTGTTTTAAAATTATTATTTATTATTTTATTGTTTCCCTTCTAACGTGACTTTACATAAGCATGGGCACTGGGGAGACAAAGGCGGCCGGGCGTGGGGGTGGCGATGGTGGTGGTGGTGCTGGCCACCCAGCCCACTCCTTTAGCACTAAGAGTGCCGGCAGCCTTCATAGGCGCTGCTGCTGCTACTCGCTAAGAGCACTTGCCCCCACAGCCCTGTTAGAGGCTACCTGGGGGATCTTTGTCTTCTTCATAGGCGCTGCTGCTGCTACTACTCGCTAAGAGCACTTGCCCCCACAGCCCTGTTAGAGGCTACCTGGGGGATCTTTGTCTCCTTCATAGGCGCTGCTGCTGCTACTCGCTAAGAGCACTTGCCCTTACAGCCCTGTTAGAGGCTACCTGGGGGATCTTTGTCTTTTTCAGAGGCGCTGCTGCTACTCGCTCACAGCACTTGCCCCTATAGCCCTGTTAGCGGCTACCTGGGGGATCTTTGTCTTCTTCATAGGCGCTGCTGCTACTCGCTAAGAGCACTTGCCCCTATAGCCCTGTTAGAGGCTACCTGGGGGATCTTTGTCTCCTTCATAGGCGCTGCTGCTGCTACTCGCTAAGAGCACTTGACCCTACAGCCCTGTTAGAGGCTACCTGGGGGATCTTTGTCTCCTTCATAGGCGCTGCTGCTGCTACTCGCGAAGAGCACTTGCCCCTACCGCTCTGTTAGAGGCTACCTGGGGGATCTTTGTCTCATCCATAGGCGCTGCTGCTGCTACTCGCTAAGAGCACTTGCCCCTACAGCCCTGTTAGAGGCTACCTGGGGGATCTGTGTCTTCTTAATAGGCGCTGCTGCTACTCGCCAAGAGCACTTGCCCCGACAGCCCTGTTAGAGGCTACCTGGGGGATCTTTGTCTCCTTCATAGGCGCTGCTGCTGCTGCTACTCGCTAAGAGCACTTGCCCTGACTGCCCTGTTAGAGGCTACCTGGGGGATCTTTGTCTTTGTCTCATTCATAGGCGCTGCTGCTGCTACTCGCTAAGAGCACTTGCCCCTACAGCCCTGTTAGAGGCTACCTGGGGGATCTTTGTCTTCTTAATACGCCCTGCTGCTACTCGCTAAGAGCACTTGCCCCGACAGCCCTATTAGAGGCTACCTGGGGGATCTTTGTCTCCTTCATAGGCGCTGCTGCTGCTACTCGCGAAGAGCACTTGCCCCTACCGCTCTGTTAGAGGCTACCTGGGGGATCTTTGTCTCATCCATAGGCGCTGCTGCTGCTACTCGCTAAGAGCACTTGCCCCTACAGCCCTGTTAGAGGCTACCTGGGGGATCTTTGTCTTCTTCATAGGCGCTGCTGCTGCTACTACTCGCTAAGAGCACTTGCCCCGACAGCCCTGTTAGAGGCTACCTGGGGGATCTTTGTCTTCTTAATACGCCCTGCTGCTACTCGCTAAGAGCACTTGACCCTACAGCCCTGTTAGAGGCTACCTGGGGGATATTTGTCTCCTTCATAGGCGCTGCTGCTGCTACTCGCGAAGAGCACTTGCCCCTACAGCCCTGTTAGAGGCTACCTGGGGGATCTTTGTCTTCGTCATAGGCGCTGCTGCTGCTACTCGCGAAGAGCACTTGCCCCTACAGCCCTGTTAGAGGCTACCTGGGGGATCTTTGTCTCCTTCATAGGCGCTGCTGCTGCTACTCGCTTAGAGCACTTGCCCTTACAGCCCTGTTAGAGGCTACCTGGGGGATCTTTGCCTTTTTCAGAGGCGCTGCTGCTACTCGCTAAGAGCACTTGCCCCTACAGCCCTGTTAGAGGCTACCTGGGGGATCTTTGTCTTCTTAATACGCCCTGCTGCTACTCGCTAAGAGCACTTGCCCCTACAGCCCTGTTAGAGGCTACCTGGGGGATCTTTGTCTCCTTCATAGGCGCTGCTGCTGCTACTCGCTAACAGCACTTGCCCCTACAGCCCTGTTAGAGGCTACCTGGGGGATCTTTGTCTCCTTCATAGGCGCTGCTGCTGCTACTCGCGAAGAGCACTTGCCCCTACCGCTCTGTTAGAGGCTACCTGGGGGATCTTTGTCTCATCCATAGGCGCTGCTGCTGCTACTCGCTAAGAGCACTTGCCCCTACAGCCCTGTTAGAGGCTACCTGGGGGATCTTTGTCTTCTTAATAGGCGCTGCTGCTACTCGCCAAGAGCACTTGCCCCGACAGCCCTGTTAGAGGCTACCTGGGGGATCTTTGTCTCCTTCATAGGCGCTGCTGCTGCTGCTACTCGCTAAGAGCACTTGCCCTGACTGCCCTGTTAGAGGCTACCTGGGGGATCTTTGTCTTTGTCTCATTCATAGGCGCTGCTGCTGCTACTCGCTAAGAGCACTTGCCCCTACAGCCCTGTTAGAGGCTACCTGGGGGATCTTTGTCTTCTTAATACGCCCTGCTGCTACTCGCTAAGAGCACTTGCCCCGACAGCCCTATTAGAGGCTACCTGGGGGATCTTTGTCTCCTTCATAGGCGCTGCTGCTGCTACTCGCGAAGAGCACTTGCCCTTACAGCCCTGTTAGAGGCTACCTGGGGGATCTTTGTCTTCTTCATAGGCGCTGCTGCTACTACTCGCTAAGAGCACTTGCCCCGACAGCCCTGTTAGAGGCTACCTGGGGGATCTTTGTCTTCTTAATACGCCCTGCTGCTACTCGCTAAGAGCACTTGACCCTACAGCCCTGTTAGAGGCTACCTGGGGGATATTTGTCTCCTTCATAGGCGCTGCTGCTGCTACTCGCGAAGAGCACTTGCCCTTACAGCCCTGTTAGAGGCTACCTGGGGGATCTTTGTCTTTTTCAGAGGCGCTGCTGCTACTCGCTAAGAGCACTTGCCCCTACAGCCCTGTTAGAGGCTACCTGGGGGATCTTTGTCTTTTTAATACGCCCTGCTGCTACTCGCTAAGAGCACTTGCCCCTACAGCCCTGTTAGAGGCTACCTGGGGGATCTTTGTCTTCTTCATAGGCGCTGCTGCTACTCGCTGACAGCACTTGCCCCTACAGCCTGTTAGAGGCTACCTGGGGGATCTTTGTCTCCTTCATAGGCGCTGCTGCTGCTACTCGCTAACAGCACTTGCCCTTACAGCCCTGTTAGAGGCTACCTGGGGGATCTTTGTCTCCTTCATAGGCGCCGCTGCTGCTACTCGCTAACAGCACTTGCCCCTACAGCCCTGTTAGAGGCTACCTGGGGGATCTTTGTCTCCTTCATAGGCGCTGCTGCTGCTACTCGCTAACAGCACTTGCCCCTACAGCCCTGTTAGAGGCTACCTGGGGGATCTTTGTCTTCTTCATAGGCGCCGCTGCTGCTACTCGCTAACAGCACTTGCCCCTACAGCCCTGTTAGAGGCTACCTGGGGGATCTTTGTCTTCTTCATAGGCGCTGCTGCTACTCGCTAAGAGCACTTGCCCCTACAGCCCTGTTAGAGGCTACCTGGGGGATCTTTGTCTTCTTCATAGGCGCTGCTGCTGCTACTCGCTAAGAGCACTTGGCCCTACAGCCCTGTTAGAGGCTACCTGGGGGATCTTTGTCTTCTTCATAGGCGCTGCTGCTACTCGCTAAGAGCACTTGCCCCTATAGCCCTGTTAGAGGCTACCTGGGGGATCTTTGCTCACTTCCGTCCCACGCGTCTTTGTATCCCCCACGCGTCGCCTCTCCGTCCCTCCGCTCATTGTTAGCGGACGCGGCGAGTTCCACAAGCAAAGACAAAGGTCCCCCGTGTAGCCTCTAGCAGACTGTTGGGGCAAGTGCTGTTAGTAGCGAGTAGCAGCAGCTACCTATGAACACACAAAGACAAAGGTCCCCCGTGTAGCCTCTAGCAGGCTGTAGGGGCAAGTGCTGTTAGTAGCGAGTTTGCAGCAGCAGCTATGAACACACAAAGACAAAGATCACCCGTGTAGCCTCTAGCAGACTGTAGGGGCAAGTGCTGTTAGTAGCGAGTAGCAGCAGCTACCTATGAAGACTACCGGCGCTGTGGCATACGAGGGGGCGGGTGCCCAGCACCACCACGCCCGGCCGCCTTTGTCTTTCCCCAGTTACTATGTCCACACATCGCACCAGGTAACTCATTTGAGGCTGAGTCGACCTAGGGGAAGCCCAGGTACCGGCCCAGATAATCGTCACGTGGTGGTGGCGGTGGCGGTGTTGGCCGCGAGCGGGAATGGAACTCGGGTCGCCAGGGGATCGTAGCGCAGCGTAGCGCTAACCACTACACCCACCGCTCCCCCCACACACACACACACACAGGAACACGCGTGTACAATTAAATAAATATACGCAAACCCACGTAACGGCTTTTAAAAATAAATAAACACGGCCACATGGTTGACATACATCCGTCTAGACCGATACTCGATTCAAACCTGCCTGGTCCAGTTTGTATTTCCCGTGCGCGCACACACACACACAAAAACACCACATATATAATTATATAAATATGTCATCGTGTTCATTGTATGCGGACACATCCATATATAACCGGGAGTCTCAACGCGTTCGTAAATGACACGGCGTGTGACCGTATAAGGGAAAAAAAACATATATACGTGTGGTTCAGTGACGTTTCGGGCAATAACCCTTCTTTATGGGACGCTCACGCACTCACTCACCCATGTAGACACTCACTCACTCAACCAGCTACTCATTCACTCACCCACTCACCCACTCACTCACTCACCCACTCACCCACCCACTCATTCACTCACTCACCCACTCATTCACTCACTCACCCACCCACCCACTCATTCACTCACTCACCCACTCACTCACCCACATACTCATTCACTAACTCACCCACTCACTCACCCACCCACTCATTCACTCACTCACCCACCTACCCACGCACTCATTCACTCACCCACTCACCCACCCATTCACCCACCCACTCATTCACTCACCCACCCACCCACTCACCCACAAACTCTTTCACTCACTCACCAACCCACTCACTAACCCACCCACTCATTCACTCACTCAACCACCCACTCACCCACCAACTAATTCACTCATTCACCAACCCACCCACCCACTCACCCACCCACTCACCCACCAACTAATTCACTCATTCACCAACCCACCTACCCACTCACCCACCCACGCATTCACACACTTACTCACCCACTCACTCACCCAGCCACTCACTCACCCACTCACATATCCACACAATCACTCATCCACTCACCCATCCACTCACCCACCCACTCATTCACACACTTACTCATCCACTCACTCACCCATCCACTCACTAACCCACTGACGTACCCACTAACACATCCACACACTCAACCATTCACCCACCAACTCACCCACCCACTCACTCACTAACCCACTCACACATCCACACACTCACCCACCTGCTCACTCATCCACTCACCCACCTGCTCACTCATCCACTCACCCACCCACCCATTCACTCACTCATTGACCTACCCGCTCACTAACTCACTCACCCATCCACCCACTCACCCACCCACCCACTCACCCACTCACTCACTCACCCAGCAACTCTGTCCCTAACCCACTCATCCACTCACTCAGCCACCTACTTACACGCTCACCCATCCACTCGCTCATTTGTCCACTCACGAATCCACTCAGGTAACTCACCCACTCATCCACTCACTCACACACTCACTGCCTTACCCACTCACTAACCTAACCACTCACCCACCTAGAAGGCGGTGGTACCACAAAGTGTGTGGACTAATCTCCATCTGTTCCATCTCGCTCCCTTCTACACCGTGTGTGGACTAATCTCCATCTGTTCCATCTCGCTCCCTTCTACACCGTGGGTGGACTAATCTCCATCTGTTCCATCTCGCTCCCTTCTACACCGTGTGTGGACTAATCTCCATCTGTTCCATCTCGCTCCCTTCTACACCGTGTGTGGACTAATCTCCATCTGTTCCATCTCACTCCCTTCTACCTCCTGGGTGGACTAATCTCCATCTGTTCCATCTCGCTCCCTTCTACACAGAGTGTGGACTAATCTCCATCTGTTCCTTCTCGCTCCCTTCTACTCCGTGTGTGGACTAATCTCCATCTGTTCCATCTCGCTCCCTTCTACCTCGTGGGTGGACTAATCTCCATCTGTTCCATCTTGCTCCCTTCTACACCGTGGGTGGACTAATCTCCATCTGTTCCATCTCACTCCCTTCTATCTCGTGGGTGGACTAATCTCCATCTGTTCCATCTCGCTCCCTTCTACTCCGTGTGTGGACTAATCTCCATCTGTTCCACCTCGCTCCCTTCTATCCCGTGTGTGAACTAATCTCCATCTGTTCCATCTCGCTCCCTTCTACACCGTGTGTGGACTAATCTCCATCTGTTCCATCTCGCTCCCTTCTACTCCGTGTGTGGACTAATCTCCATCTGTTCAATCTCGCTCCCTTCTACCTCGTGGGTGGACTAATCTCCATCTGTTCCATCTCACACCCTTCTACCACGTGGGTGGACTAATCTCCATCTGTTCCATCTCACTCCCTTCTACCTCGTGGGTGGACTAATCTCCATCTGTTCCATCTCGTCTCTTCTACTCCGTCTGTGGATTAATCTCCATCTGTTCCATCTCGCTCCCTTCTACACCGTGTGTGGACTAATCTCCATCTGTTCCCTCTCACTCCCTTCTACACCGTGTGTGGACTAATCTCCATCTGTTCCATCTTGCTCCCTTCTACACCGTGTGTGGACTAATCTCCATCTGTTCCATCTCGCTCCCTTCTACCCTGTGGATGGACTAATCTCCATCTGTCCCATCTCACTCCCCTTCTACCTCGTGGATGGACTAATCTTCATCTGTTCCATCTCGCTCCCTTCTAACCGTGGGTGGACTAATCTCCATCTGTTCCACCTCACTCCCTTCTACCTCCTGGGTGGACTAATCTCCATCTGTTCCACCTCACTCCCTTCTACCTCCTGGGTGGACTAATCTCCATCTGTTCCACCTCGCTCCCTTCTACACCGTGTGTGGACTAATCTCCATCTGTTCCATCTCGCTCCCTTCTACCCCGTGTGTGGACTAATCTCCATCTGTCCCATCTCACTCCCCTTCTACCTCGTGGGTGGACTAATCTTCATCTGTTCCATCTCGCTCCCTTCTAACCGTGGGTGGACTAATCTCCATCTGTTCCACCTCACTCCCTTCTACCTCCTGGGTGGACTAATCTCCATCTGTTCCACCTCACTCCCTTCTACCTCCTGGGTGGACTAATCTCCATCTGTTCCTTCTCGCTCCCTTCTACTCCGTGTGTGGACTAATCTCCATCTGTTCCATCTCGCTCCCTTCTACACCGTGTGTGGACTAATCTCCATCTGTTCCATCTCACTCCACCTTCTACACCGTGGGTGGACTAATCTCCATCTGTTCCATCTCACTCCCTTCTACCCCGTGGGTGGACTAATCTCCATCTGTTCCATCTCGCTCATTTCTACCCCGTGTGTGAACAAATCTCCATCTGTTCCATCTCGCTCCCTTCTACACCGTGTATGGACTAATCTCTATCTGTTCCATCTCGCTCCCTTCTACACCGTGTGTGGACTAATCTCCATCTGTTCCACCTCACTCCCTTCTACCTCCTGGGTGGACTAATCTCCATCTGTTCCACCTCGCTCCCTTCTACACCGTGTGTGGACTAATCTCCATCTGTCCCATCTCACTCCCCTTCTACCTCGTGGGTGGACTAATCTCCATCTGTTCCATCTCGCTCCCTTCTACCTCCTGGGTGGACTAATCTCCATCTGTTCCATCTCACTCCCTTCTACCCCGTGCGTGGACTAATCTCCATCTGTCCCATCTCACTCCCCTTCTACCTCGTGGGTGGACTAATCTCCATCTGTTCCATCTCGCTCCCTTCTACCTCCTGGGTGGACTAATCTCCATCTGTTCCTTCTCGCTCCCTTCTACTCCGTGGGTGGACTAATCTCCATCTGTTCCATCTCGCTCCCTTCTACACTTTGTGTGGACTAATCTCCATCTGTTCCATCTCACTCCCTTCTATCCCGTGTGTGGACTAATCTCCATCTGTTCCATCTCGCTCCCTTCTACTGCTTGGGTGGACTAATTTCCATCTGTTCCATCTCACTCCCTTCTACCCCGTGTGTGGACTAATCTCCATCTGTTCCATCTCGCTCCCTTCTACACCGTGTGTGGACTAATCTCCATCTGTTCCACCCCGCTCCCTTCTACACCGTGTGTGGACTAATCTCCATCTGTTCCACCCCGCTCCCTTCTACACCCGTGGGTGGACTAATCTCCATCTGTTCCATCTCACTCCCTTCTACCCCGTGCGTGGACTAATCTCCATCTGTTCCATCTCGCTCCCTTCTATACCGTGTGTGGACTAATCTCCATCTGTTCCATCTCACTCCCTTCTACCCCGTGTGTGGACTAATCTCCATCTGTTCCACCCCGCTCCCTTCTACACCGTGGGTGGACTAATCTCCATCTGTTCCATCTCGCTCCCTTCTACACCGTGGGTGGACTAATCTCCATCTGTTCCATCTCACTCCCTTCTACCCCGTGTGTGGACTAATCTCCATCTGTTCCACCCCGCTCCCTTCTACACCGTGTGTGGACTAATCTCCATCTGTTCCATCTCACTCCCTTCTACCCCGTGCGTGGACTAATCTCCATCTGTTCCATCTCGCTCCCTTCTATACCGTGTGTGGACTAATCTCCATCTATTCCATCTCACTCCCTTCTACCCCGTGTGTGAACTAATCTCCATCTGTTCCATCTCGCTCCCTTCTACCCCGTGTGTGGACTAATCTCCATCTGTTCCATCTCGCTCCCTTCTACCTCCTGGGTGGACTAATCTCCATCTGTTCCATCTCGCTCCCTTCTACCCCGTGCGTGGACTAATCTCCATCTGTTCCATCTCACTCCCTTCTACACCGTGGGTGGACTAATCTCCATCTGTTCCATCTCACTCCCTTCTACCCCGTGCGTGGACTAATCTCCATCTGTTCCATCTCGCTCCCTTCTACCCCGTGTGTAAACTAATCTCCATCTGTTCCATCTCGCTCCCTTCTACCTCCTGGGTGGACTAATCTCCATCTGTTCCATCTCGCTCCCTTCTACCCCGTGCGTGGACTAATCTCCATCTGTTCCATCTCACTCCCTTCTACACCGTGGGTGGACTAATCTCCATCTGTTCCATCTCACTCCCTTCTACCCCGTGCGTGGACTAATCTCCATCTGTTCCATCTCGCTCCCTTCTACACCGTGTGTGGACTAATCTCCATCTGTTCCATCTCACTCCCTTCTACACCGTGTGTGGACTAATCTCTATCTGTTTCATCTCGCTCCCTTCTACCTCCTGGGTGGACTAATCTCCATCTGTTCCACCTCGCTCCCTTCTATCCCGTGGGTGGACTAATCTCCATCTGTTCCATCTCACTCCCTTCTACCCCGTGGGTGGACTAATCTCCATCTGTTCCATCTCACTCCCTTCTACACCGTGGGTGGACTAATCTCCATCTTTTCCATCTCACTCCCTTCTACCCCGTGGGTGGACTAATCTCCATCTGTTCCATCTCGCTCCTTTCTACCCCGTGGGTGGACTAATCTCCATCTGTTCCATCTCACTCCCTTCTACCTCGTGGGTGGACTAATCTCCATCTGTTCCATCTCGCTCCCTTCTACTCCGTGTGTGGACTAATCTCCATCTGTTCCATCTCGCTCCCTTCTACACCGTGTGTGGACTAATCTCCATCTGTTCAATCTCGCTCCATTCTTCCTCGTGGGTGGACTAATCTCCATCTGTTCCATCTCGCTCCGTTCTACACCGTGTGTGGACTAATCTCCATCTGTTCCATCTCGCTCCCTTCTACCCCGTGGGTGGACTAATCTCCATCTGTTCCATCTCAATCCACCTTCTACACCGTGTGTGGACTAATCTCCATCTGTTCCAACTCGCTCACTTCCACGCCGTGTGTGGACTAATCTCCATCTGTTCCATCTCACTCCCTTCTACCCCGTGTGTGGACTAATCTCCATCTGTTCCATCTCGCTCCCTTCCACCCCGTGGGTGGACTAATCTCCATCTGTTCCATCTCACTCCCCTTCTACCTCGTGGGTGGACTACTCTCCATCTGTTCCATCTCACTCCCTTCTACCCCGTGTGTGAACTAATCTCCATCTGTTCCATCTCAGTCCCTTCTACGTCGTGGGTGGACTAATCTCCATCTGTTCCATCTCGCTCCCTTCTACCCGTGGGTGGATTAATCTCCATCTGTTCCATCTCGCTCCCTTCTACCCCGTGTGTGAACTAATCTCCATCTGTTCCATCTCACTCCCTTCTACCCCGTGTGTGAACTAATCTCCATCTGTTCCATCTCACTCCCTTCTTCCCCGTGGGTGGACTAATCTTCATCTGTTCCATCTCAGCCACTTGTCCTTTCACACTCACAAGTGACTCCCCTGTCATTACCTCCCATAGCCACCAGTCCCTTCACACTCACAGCTGACTCCCCTGTCATTACCTCCCATGGCCACCAGTCCCTTCACACTCACAGCTGACTCCCCTGTCATTACCTCCCGTGGCCACCAGTCCCTTCACACTCACAGCTGACTCCCCTGTCGTTACCTCCCGTGGCGACCAGTCCCTTCACACTCACAGCTTACTCCCCTGTCGTTACCTCCCACAGTAATTATAGTGTTATATATATATTGCAATGTGTCTGATAGTAATGTAACTATAGTATTTTATGTATGGCATTGTGTCTGATATTAATGTATCTATAGTATTATATATGGCATTGTGTCTGATAGTAATGTAACTATAGTATTATATATATGGCATTGTGTCTGATAGTAATGTATCTATAGTATTATATATGGCATTGTGTTTGATAGTATTGTAACTATAGTACTATATATATGGCATTGTGTCTGATAGTAATGTAATTATAGTGTTATATATATGGCATTGTGTCTGATAGTAATGTATCTATAGTATTATATATGGCATTGTGTCTTATAATAATGTAACTATAGTATTATATATGGCATTGTGTCTGATAGTAATGTAACTATAGTTATATATATGGCATTGTGTCTGATAGTAATGCAACTATAGTTATATATATGGCATTGTGTCTGAGAGTAATGTAAGTATAGTATTATATATATGGCATTGTGTCTGATAGAAATGTATTTATAGTATTATATATGGCATTGTGTCTGATAGAAATGTAATCATAGTGTTATATATATGGCATTGTGTCTGATAGTAATGCAATTATAGTGTTATTTATATGGCATTGTGTCTGATAGTAATGTAACTATAGTGTTATATATATGGCATTGTGTCTGATAGTAATGTAACTAAAGTGTTTTAAATATTGCATTGTGTCTGATAGTAATGTAAGTATAGTACTACATATATGGGATTATGTCAGATAGTGATGTAATTATAGTGTTATATATATATGGCATTGTGTCTGATAGTAAAGTAACTATAGTGTTTTATATATATGGCATTGCGTCTGATAGTAATGTAACTATAGTGTTATATATATGGCATTATGTCTGATAGTAATGCAACTATAGTATTAGATATGGCCTTGTGTCTGATAGTAATGTAACTATAGTGTATATATGGCATTGGCTGATAGAAATGTAACTATAGTACTATATATAAGGCATTGTATCTGATAGTAATGTAACTATAGTAATATATATTGCATTGTGTCTGGTAGTAATGTAACTATAGTTCTATATATATATGGCATTGTGTCTGATAGTAATGTTATTATAGTGTTATATATATGGCATTGTGTCTGATAGTAATGTAATTATAGTGTTATTTATATGGCATTGTGTCTGATAGTAATGTAACTATAGTGTTATATACATATCGCATTGTGTCTGATAGCAATGTAATTAAAGTGTTATATATTGCATTGTGTCTGATAGTAATGTAACTATAGTATTATATATGGCATTGTGTCTGATAGTAATGTATATATAGTATTATATATGGCATTGTGTCTGATAGTAATATAACTATAGTATTATATATATGGCATTGTGTCTGATAGTAATATAAATATAGTGTTTTATGTATATGGCAATGTGTCTGATAGTAATGTAACTATAATGTTATATATATGGCATTGTCTGATAGTAATGCAACTATAGTTATATATATGGCATTGTGGCTGATAGTAATGTAACTATAGTATTAGATATATGGCATTGTGTCTGATAGTAATGTATATATCGTATTATATATGGCATTGTGTCTGATAGTAATGTAACTATAGTACTATATATATTTGGCATTGTGTCTGATAGTAATGTAATTATAGTGGTATATATATGGCATTGTGTCTGATAGTAATGTAACTATAGTTATATATATGGCATTGTGTCTGATAGTAATGCAACTATAGTTATATATATGGCATTGTGTCTGATAGTAATGTAACTATAGCATTCTATATATATGGCATTGTGTCTGATGGTAATGTATCTATAGTATTATATATGCCATTGTGTCTGATAGTAATGTAACTATAGTTCTATATATATGGCATTGTGTCTGATAGTAATGCAATTATAGTGTTATTTATATGGCATTGTGTCTGATAGTAATGTAACTATAGTGTTATATATATATATGGCATTGTGTCTGATAGCAATGTAACTAAAGTGTTATATATATTGCATTGTGTCTGATAGTAATGTAACTAAAGTACTATATATATGGCATTATGTCAGATAGTGATGTATTTATAGTGTTATATATATGGCATTGTGTCTGATAGTAATGTAACTAAAGTGTTTTAAATATTGCATTGTGTCTGATAGTAATGTAAGTATAGTACTATATATATATGGGATTATGTCAGATAGTGATGTAATTATAGTGTTATATATATGGCATTGTGTCTGATAGTAAAGTAACTATAGTGTTTTATATATATGGCATTGCGTCTGATAGTAATGTAACTATAGTGTTATATATATATATGGCATTATGTCTGATAGTAATGCAACTATAGTATTAGATATGGCATTGTGTCTGATAGTAATGTAACTATAGTGTATATATGGCATTGGCTGATAGAAATGTAACTATAGTACTATATATAAGGCATTGTATCTGATAGTAATGTAACTATAGTAATATATATTGCATTGTGTCTGGTAGTAATGTAACTATAGTTCTATACATATGGCATTGTGTCTGATAGTAATGTTATTATAGTGTTATATATATGGCATTGTGTCTGATAGTAATGTAATTATAGTGTTATTTATATGGCATTGTGTCTGATAGTAATGTAACTATAGTGTTATATATATCGCATTGTGTCTGATAGCAATGTAACTAAAGTGTTATATATTGCATTGTGTCTGATAGTAATGTAACTATAGTATTATATATGGCATTGTGTCTGATAGTAATGTATATATAGTATTATATATGGCATTGTGTCTGATAGTAATGTAACTATAGTATTATATATATATGGCATTGTGTCTGATAGTAATATAAATATAGTGTTTTATGTATATGGCAATGTGTCTGATAGTAATGTAACTATAATGTTATATATATGGCATTGTCTGATAGTAATGCAACTATAGTTATATATATGGCATTGTGGCTGATAGTAATGTAACTATAGTATTAGATATATGGCATTGAGTCTGATAGTAATGTATATATCGTATTATATATGGCATTGTGTCTGATAGTAATGTAACTATAGTACTATATATATTTGGCATTGTGTCTGATAGTAATGTAATTATAGTGTTATATATATGGCATTGTGTCTGATAGTAATATAACTATAGTTATATATATGGCATTGTGTCTGATAGTAATGCAACTATAGTTATATATATGGCATTGTGTCTGATAGTAATGTAAGTATAGTATTCTATATATATGGCATTGTGTCTGATAGTAATGTATCTATAGTATTATATATGCCATTGTGTCTGATAGTAATGTAACTATAGTTCTATATATATGGCATTGTGTCTGATAGTAATGCAATTATAGTGTTATTTATATGGCATTGTGTCTGATAGTAATGTAACTATAGTGTTATATATATGGCATTGTGTCTGATAGCAATGTAACTAAAGTGTTTTATATATTGCATTGTGTCTGATAGTAATGTAACTAAAGTACTATATATATATATGGCATTATGTCAGATAGTGATGTATTTATAATGTTATATATATGGCATTGTGTCTGATAGTAAAGTAAATATAGTGTTTTATATATATGGCATTGAGTCTGATAGTAGTGTAACCATAGTGTTATATATATGGCATTATGTCTAATAGTAATGCAACTATAGTTTTATATATATGGCATTGTGTCTGATAGTAATGTAACTATAGTGTTATATATGGCATTGTCTGATAGCAATGTAACCATAGTACTATATATATATGGCATTGTATCTGATAGTAATGTAACTATAGTTATATATATTACATTGTGTCTGGTAGTAATGTAACTATAGTTCTATATATATGGCATTGTGTCTGATAGTAATGTAACTATAGTTATATATATATTACATTGTGTCTGGTAGTAATGTAACGATAGTTCTATATATATGGCATAGTGTCTGATAGTAATGTATCTATAGTATTATATATATATGGCATTGTGTCTGATAGTACTGTAACTATAGTTCTATATATATGGCTTTGTGTCTGATAGTAATGTAACTATAGTTATATATATGGCATTGTGTCTGAGAGTAATGTAACTATATTACTATATATATGGCATTGTGTCTGATAGTAATGTAACTATAGTATTATATATATGGCATTGTGTCTGATAGTAATGTATCGATAGTATTATATATGGCATTGTGTCTGATAGTAATGTAACTATAGTTCAATATATATCGCATTGTGTCTGATAGTAATGTAATTATATTGTTATATATGTGACATTGTGTCTGATAGCAATGCAATTATAGTGTTATTTATGGCATTGTGTCTGATAGTAATGTTACTATAGTGTTATATATATGGCATTGTGTCTGATAGTAATGTAGCTAAAGTGTTATATATATTGCATTGTGTCTGATAGTAATGTAACTATAGTACTATATATATGGCATTGTGTCTGATAGTGATGTAATTATAGTGTTTTATATATGGCATTGTGTCTGATAGTAAAGTAACTGTAGTGTTTTATATATTTATGGCATTGAGTCTGATAGTAATGTAACTATAGTGTTATATATATGGCATTGTGTCTGATAGTAATGTAGCTATAGTATATATGTGGCATTGTCTGATAGTAATGTAACTATAGTACTATATATGTGGCATTGTATCTGATAGTAATGTAACTATAGCTATAAATATTGCATTGTGTCTGGTAGTAATGTAACTATAGTTCTATATCTATGGCATTGTGTCTGATAGTAATGTAACTAAAGTGTTTTATATATATTGCATTTTGTCTGATAGTAATGTAACTATAGTACTATATATATGGCATTGTGTCTGATAGTGATGTAATTATAGTGTTATATATATGGCATTGTGTCTGATAGTAAAGTAACTAGTGTTTTATATATATGGCATTGAGTATGATAGTAATGTAACTATCGTGTTATATATATGGCATTGAGTCTGATAGTAATGTAGCTATAGTATATATATGGCATTGTCTGATAGTAATGTAACTATAGTTCTATATATATGGCATTGTGTCTGATAGTAATGTAATTATAGTGTTATATATATGGCATTTTGTCTGATAGTAATGTAATAATAGCGTTATTTATATGGCATTGTGTCTGATAGTAATGTAACTATAGTGTTATATATATCGCATTGTGTCTGATAGCAATGTAACTAAAGTGTTATATATTGCATTGTGTCTGATAGTAATGTAACTATATTATTATATATGGCATTGTGTCTGATAGTAATGTATCTATTGTATTATATATGGCATTGTGTCTGATAGTAATGTAACTATTGTACTATATATGGCATTGTGTCTGATAGTGATGTAATTATAGTGTCATAAATATATGGCATTGTGTCTGATAGTAATGTAACTATAGTGTTATATATATGGCATTGAGTCTGATAGTAATGTAACTATAGTGCTATGTAAATGGCATTATGTCTGATAGTAATGTAACTATAGTTGTATATATATGGCATTGTGTCTGATAGTAATGTAACTATAGTGTTATATATATGGCATTGTCTGATAGTAATGTAACCAGAGTACTATATATATGGCATTGTATCTGATACTAATGTAACTATAGTGGTATATATATGGCATGGTGTCTGATAGTAATGTAATGTGTTATATATATGGCATTGTGTCTGTTAGTAATGTAACTATAGTATTAAATATGGCATTGTGTCTGATAGTAATGTAACTATAGTTATATATATGGCATTGTGTCTCATAGTAATGCAACTATAGTATTATATATATGGCATTGTGTCTGATAGTAATGTAACTATAGTATTATATATATGGCATTGTGTCTGATAGTAATGCAACTATAGTTTTATATATCTGGCATTGTGTCTGATAGTAATGTAATTACAGTATTATATATATATGGCATTGTGTCTGATAATAATGTAGCTATAGTATTATATATGGCATTGTGTCTGATAGTAATTCAACTATAGTATTATATATGCATTGTCTGATAGTAATGTAACTATAGTATTATATATTTGCATTGAGTCTGATAGTAATGTAACTATAGTATTATATATGGCATTGTGTCTGAAATAACGTAACTATAGTGTTATATATATGGCATTGTGTCTAATAGTAATGTAACTATAGTGTTATATATGTATGGCATTGTGTCTGATAGTAATGTAAATATAGTGGTATATATATGGCATTGTGTCTAATAGTAATGTAACTATAGTATTATATATTGCATTGTGTCTTATAGTAATGTAACTAGATTGTTATATATATGGCAATGTGTCTGATAGTAATGTATCTATAGTCTTATATTCATGGCAGTGTGTCTGATAGTAATATAACTATAGTATTATATATGGCATTGTGTCTGATAGTAATGTAATGATAGTGTTATATATATGGCATTGTGTCTGTTAGTAATGTAACTATAGTATAATATATATGGCATTGTGTCTGATAGTAATGCAACTATGGCATTATATATATCGCATTGTGTCTTATAGTAATGTAACTATATTGTTATATATATGGCATTGTGTCTGATAGTAATGTAACTATAGTCTTATATACATGGCATTGTGTCTGATAGTAATATAACTATAGTATTATATATGGCAATGTGTCTGATAGTAATGTAACTATCGTATTAGATATTTGCATTGTGTCTGATAGTAATGTAACTCTAGTATTATATATATGGCATTGTGTCTGAGAGTAATGTAACTATAGTGTTATATATATGGCATTGTATCTGATTGTTATGTAACTATAGTGTTATATATGGCATTGTGTCTGATAGTAATGTAACTATAGTGTTATATATATGGCATTGTGTCTTATAGTAATGTAATTATATTGGATTTATATGGCATTGTTTCTGATAGTAATGTAACTATAGTGTTATATTAATGGCATTGTGTCTGATAGTAATGTAACTATAGTATTATAAATGGCATTGTGTCTGATAGTAATGTATCTATAGTATTATATATGGCATTGTATCTGATAGTAATGTAACTAAAGTACTATTTATGGCATTGTGTCTGAGAGTGATGTAATTATAGTGTTATATATATGGCATTGTGTCTGATAGTAATGTAACTAAAGTGTTATATGTATTGCATTGTGTCTGATAGTAATGTAACTATGGTATTATAAATGGCATTGTGTCTGGTGGTAATGTATCTATAGTATTATATATGGCATTGTGTCTGATAGTAATGTAACTTAAGTACTAGTACTATATATGGCATTGTGTCTGAGAGTGATGTAATTATAGTGTTATAAATATATGGCATTGTGTCTGATAGTAATGTAACTATAGTGTTATATATATGGCATTGAGTCTGATAGTAATGTAACTACAGTGCTATGTAAATGGCATTGTGTCTGATGGTAATGTAACTATAGTTGTATATATATGGCATTGTGTCTGATAGTAATGTAACTATAGTGTTATATACATGGCATTGTCTGATAGCAATGTAACCAGAGTACTATATATATGGCATTGTATCTGATAGTAATGTAACTATAGTGGTATATATATGGCATGGTGTCTGATAGTAATGTAATGTGTTATATATATGGCATTGTGTCTGTTAGTAATGTAACTATAGTATTAAAT
The DNA here is from genome assembly GCF_010993605.1 of Petromyzon marinus. NCBI lineage: Eukaryota > Metazoa > Chordata > Hyperoartia > Petromyzontiformes > Petromyzontidae > Petromyzon > Petromyzon marinus. The sequence goes on along the minus strand of NW_022638995.1, from coordinate 124,605 downwards.
ATGGCATTGTGTCTGATAGTAATGTAACTATAGTATTATATATATGGCATTGTGTCTGATAGTAATGTAACTATAGTATTATATATATGGCATTGTGTCTGATAGTAATGCAACTATAGTGTTATATATCTGGCATTGTGTCTGATAGTAATTTATTTATAGTGTTAAATATATGGCATTGTGTCTGATAATAATGTAGCTATAGTATTATAAATATGGCATTGTGTCTGATAGTAATGCAACTATAGTATTATAAATATGCATTGTCTGATAGTAATGTAACTATAGTATTATATATTTGCATTGAGTCTGATAGTAATGTATCTATAGCATTATATATGGCATTGTGTCTGAAATAATGTAACTATAGTGTTATATATATGGCATTGTGTCTGATAGTAATGTAACTATAGTGTTATATATGGCATTGTGTCTAATAGTAATGTAACTATAGTGTTATATATGTATGGCATTGTGTCTGATAGTAATGTAACTATAGTGGTATATATATGGCATTGTGTCTGATAGTAATGTAACTATGGTATTATAAATGGCATTGTGTCTGGTAGTAATGTATCTATAGTATTATATATGGCATTGTGTCTGATAGTAATGTAACTTAAGTACTAGTACTATATATGGCATTGTGTCTGAGAGTGATGTAATTATAGTGTTATAAATATATGGCATTGTGTCTGATAGTAATGTAACTATAGTGTTATATATATGGCATTGAGTCTGATAGTAATGTAACTACAGTGCTATGTAAATGGCATTGTGTCTGATAGTAATGTAACTATAGTTGTATATATATGGCATTGTGTCTGATAGTAATGTAACTATAGTGTTATATACATGGCATTGTCTGATAGCAATGTAACCAGAGTACTATATATATGGCATTGTATCTGATAGTAATGTAACTATAGTGGTATATATATGGCATGGAGTCTGATAGTAATGTAATGTGTTATATATATGGCATTGTGTCTGTTAGTAATGTAACTATAGTATTAAATATGGCATTGTGTCTGATAGTAATGTAACTATAGTATTATATATATATGGCATTGTGTCTGATAGTAATGTAACTATAGTATTATATATATGGCATTGTGTCTGATAGTAATGTAACTATAGTATTATATATATGGCATTGTGTCTGATAGTAATGTAATTATAGTATTATATATATGGCATTGTGTCTGATAGTAATGTAATTATAGTATTATATATGGCATTGTGTCTAATAGTAATGTAACTATAGTGTTATATATGTATGGCATTGTGTCTGATAGTAATGTAACTATAGTGGTATATATATGGCATTGTGTCTGATAGTAATGTAACTATGGTATTATAAATGGCATTGTGTCTGGTAGTAATGTATCTATAGTATTATATATGGCATTGTGTCTGATAGTAATGTAACTTAAGTACTAGTACTATATATGGCATTGTGTCTGAGAGTGATGTAATTATAGTGTTATAAATATATGGCATTGTGTCTGATAGTAATGTAACTATAGTGTTATATATATGGCATTGAGTCTGATAGTAATGTAACTACAGTGCTATGTAAATTGCATTGTGTCTGATAGTAATGTAACTATAGTTGTATATATATGGCATTGTGTCTGATAGTAATGTAACTATAGTGTTATATACATGGCATTGTCTGATAGCAATGTAACCAGAGTACTATATATATGGCATTGTATCTGATAGTAATGTAACTATAGTGGTATATATATGGCATGGTGTCTGATAGTAATTTAATGTGTTATATATATGGCATTGTGTCTGTTAGTAATGTAACTATAGTATTAAATATGGCATTGTGTCTGATAGTAATGTAACTATAGTATTATATATATGGCATTGTGTCTGATAGTAATGTAACTATAGTATTATATATATGGCATTGTGTCTGATAGTAATGCAACTATAGTGTTATATATCTGGCATTGTGTCTGATAGTAATGTAATTATAGTATTATATATATGGCATTGTGTCTGATAGTAATTTATTTATAGTGTTAAATATATGGCATTGTGTCTGATAATAATATAGCTATAGTATTATAAATATGGCATTGTGTCTGATAGTAATGCAACTATAGTATTATATATATATGCATTGTCTGATAGTAATGTAACTATAGTATTATATATTTGCATTGAGTCTGATAGTAATGTATCTATAGCATTATATATGGCATTGTGTCTGAAATAATGTAACTATAGTGTTATATATATGGCATTGTGTCTGATAGTAATGTAACTATAGTGTTATATATGGCATTGTGTCTAATAGTAATGTAACTATAGTGTTATATATGTATGGCATTGTGTCTGATAGTAATGTAACTATAATGGTATATATATGGCATTGTGTCTGGTAGTAATGTAACTATAGTATTATATATATGGCATTGTGTCTAATAGTAATGTAACTATAGTATTATATGTTGCATTGTGTCTTATAGCAATGTAACTAGATTGTTATATATATGGCAATGTGTCTGATAGTAATGTAACTATAGTCTTATATACATGGCAGTGTGTCTGATAGTAATTTAACTATAGTATTATATATGGCATTGTGTCTGATAGTAATGTAATCATAGTATTATATATGGCATTGTGTCTGATAGAAATGTAACTATAGTATTATATATTGCATTGTGTCTTAGAGTAATGTAACTATAGTAATATATATTGTATTATGTCTTAGAGTAATGTAACTATATTGTTATATATGGCATTGTGTCTGATAGTAATGTAACTATAGTGGTATATATATGGCATTGTTTATGATAGTAATGTAATGATAGTGTTATATATATGGCATTGTGTCTGGTAGTAATGTAACTATAGTATTACATATATGGCATTGTGTCCGATAGTAATGTAACTATAGTATTATATATTGCATTGTGTCTTATAGTAATGTAACTATATTCTAATATATATGGCAATTTGTCTGATAGTAATGTAACTATAGTATTATATATGGCATTGTGTCTGATAGTAATGTAATAATAGTATTATATATGGCATTGTGTCTGATGGTAATGTAGCTATAGTGTTATATATATGGCATTGTGTCTGATAGTAATGTAACTATAGTGTTATATATATGGCATTGTGTCTGATAGTAATGTAACTATATTGTTATATATATGGCATTGTGTCTGATAGTAATGTAACTATAGTGTTATATACATGGCATTGTGTCTGATAGTAATATAACTATAGTACTATATATATGGCATTGTGTCTGATAGTAATGTAACTATAGTATTATATATGGCATTGTGTCTGATAGTAATGTATCTATTGTATTATATATATGGCATTGTGTCTGATAGTAATGTATCTATAGTATTATATTTGGCATTGTGTCTGAGAGTAATGTAACTATAGTACTATATATATGGCATTGTGTCCGATAGTGATGTAATTATAGTGTTATATATATGGCATTCTGTCTGAGAGTAATGTAACTACAGTGTTATATATATGGCATTGAGTCTGATAGTAATGTAACTATAGTGTTAAGTATATGGCATTATGTCTGATAGTTATGTAACTATAGTGTTATATATATGGCATTGTGTATGATAGTAATGTAACTAAAGTGTTATATATATTGCATTGTGTCTGATAGTAATGTAACTATAGTGTTATATATATATGGCATTGTGTCTGATAGTAATGTATCTAAAGTATTATATATATTGCATTGTGTCTGACAGTAATGTAACTATAGTATTATAAATGACATTGTGTCTGATAGTAATGTATCTATAGTATTATATATGGCATTGTGTCTTATAGAAATGTAACTAAAGTACTATATATGGCATTGTGTCTGAGAGTGATGTAATTATAGTGTTATATATATGTCATTGTGTCTGATAGTAATGTAACTATAGTGTTATATATATGCATTGAGTCTGATAGTAATGTAACTATAGTGCTATGTATATGGCATTATGTCTGATAGTAATGTAACTATAGTTATATATATGGCATTGTGTCTGATAGAATGTAACTATAGTGTTATATATGGCATTGTCTGATAGTAATGTAACCAGAGTACTATATATATGGCATTGTATCTGATAGTAATGTAACTATAGTGGTATATATATGGCATGGTGTCTGATAGTAATGTAATTATAGTGTTATATGTATGGCATTGTGTCTGTTAGTAATGTCACGTGTTATATATATGGCATTGTGTCTGTTAGTAATGTAACTATAGTATTATATATGGCATTATGTCTGATAGTAATGTAACTATAGTTATATATATGGCATTGTGTCTGATAGTAATGCAACTATAGTATTATATTTATGGCATTGTGTCTGATAGTAATGTAATTATAGTGTTATATATATGGCATTGTGTCTGATAGTAATGTAACTATAGTATTATAAATATGGCATTGTGTCTGATAGTAATGCAACTATAGTGTTATATATCTGGCATTGTGTTTGATAGTAATGTAACTATAGTATTATATATGGCATTGTGTCTGATAGTAATGTTATTATAGTGTTAAATATATGGCATTGTGTCTGATAATAATGTAACTATAGTATTATATAAATGGCATTGTGTCTGATAGTAATGCAACTATAGTATTATATATATATGCATTGTCTGATAGTAATGTAACTATAGTATTATATATTTGCATTGAGTCTGATAGTAATCTAACTATAGTATTATATATGGCATTGTGTCTGAAATAATGTAACTATAGTGTTGTATATATATATATGGCATTGTGTCTGATAGTAATGTAACTATAGTGTTATATATATATGGTATTGTGTCTGAGAGTAATGTAATCATAGTATTAAATATGGCATTGTGTCTGATAGTAATGTAACTATAGTGGTATATATATGGCATTGTGTCTGAGAGTAATGTAACTATAGTGGTATATATGGCATTGTGTCTGATAGTAATCAAACTATAGTGTTAAATATATGGCATTGTGTCTGTTAGTAATGTGACTATAGTACTATATATGGCATTGTGTCTGATAGTAATGTAATCATAGTGTTATATATATGGCATTGTGTCTGATAGTAATGTAACTAAAATGTTATATATATGGCATTGTGTCTGATAGTAACGTAACTATAGTTATATATATGGCATTGTGTCTGATAGTAATGTAACTATACTGTTAAAAATATGGCATTGTGTCTGATAATAATGTAACAATAGTATTATTTATATGGAATTGTGTCTGATAGTAATGTAACTATAGTATTATATATGTATTGTCTGATATTCATGTAACTATAGTATTATTTATATGGCATTGTGTCTGATAGTAATGTAACTATAGTATTATATACATGGCATTGTGTCTTATAGTAATGTAACTATAGTAATATATATGGCATTGTGTCTGATAGTAATGTAACTATAGTACTATATATATGGCATTGTGTCTGATAGTAATATAACTATAGTATTATATATATATGGCATTGTGTCTGATAGTAATGCAACTATAATGTTCTATATATGGCATTGTGTCTGATAGTAATGTAATGATAGTATCATTTATATGGCATTGTGTCTGATAGTAATGTAGCTATAGTGTTATATATATGGCATTGTGTCTGATAGTAATGTAACCATAGTGTTATATACGTGACATTGTGTCTGATAGTAATATAACTATAGTAATATATATGGCATTGTGTCTGATAGTAATGTAACTATAGTACTATATATATGGCATTGTGTCTGATAGTAATATAACTATAGTATTATATATATGGCATTGTGTCTGATAGTAATGCAACTATAATGTTCTATATATGGCATTGTGTCTGATAGTAATGTAACTATACTGTTAAAAATATGGCATTGTGTCTGATAATAATGTAACTATACTGTTAAAAATATGGCATTGTGTCTGATAATAATGTAACAATAGTATTATTTATATGGAATTGTGTCTGATAGTAATGTAACTATAGTATTATATATGTATTGTCTGATATTCATGTAACTATAGTATTATTTATATGGCATTGTGTCTGATAGTAATGTAACTATACTGTTAAAATATGGCATTGTGTCTGATAATAATGTAACAATAGTATTATTTATATGGAATTGTGTCTGATAGTAATGTAACTATAGTATTATATATGTATTGTCTGATATTCATGTAACTATAGTATTATTTATATGGCATTGTGTCTGATAGTAATGTAACTATAGTATTATATACATGGCATTGTGTCTTATAGTAATGTAACTATAGTAATATATATGGCATTGTGTCTGATAGTAATGTAACTATAGTACTATATATATGGCATTGTGTCTGATAGTAATATAACTTTAGTATTATATATATATATGGCATTGTGTCTGATAGTAATGCAACTATAATGTTCTATATATGGCATTGTGTCTGATAGTAATGTAATGATAGTATCATTTATATGGCATTGTGTCTGATAGTAATGTAGCTATAGTGTTATATATATGGCATTGTGTCTGATAGTAATGTAACTATAGTTTTATATATATGGCATTGTGTCTGATAGTAATGTAACCATAGTATTATAAATGGCATTGTGTCTGATAGTAATGTAACTATAGTATTATATATATGGCATTGTGTCTGATAGTAATGTAATGATAGTATCATTTATATGGCATTGTGTCTGATAGTAATGTAGCTATAGTGTTATATATATATGGCATTGTGTCTGATAGTAATGTAACCATAGTGTTATATACATGACATTGTGTCTGATAGTAATATAACTATAGTACTATATACATGGCATTGTGTCTGATAGTAATATAACTATAGTTATATATATATGGCATTCTGTCTGATAGTAATGTAACTATAGTGTTATATATATATGCATTGTCTGATAGTAATGTAACTATAGTATTATACATTTGCATTGTGTCGGATAATAATGTAACTATAGTATTATATATATGGCATTGTGCCTGATAGTAATGTAACTATAGTATTATATATATGGCATTGTGTCTGATAGTAATGTAACTATAGTATTATATATGGCATTGTGTCTGATAGTAATGTAACTATAGTATTATATATGGCATTGTCTGATAGTAATGTAATCATAGTATTATATATGGCATTGTGTCTGATAGTAATGTAGCTGTAGTGTTATATATATGGCATTGTGTCTGATAGTAATGTAACCATAGTGTTATATACATGACATTGTGTCTGATAGTAATATAACTATAGTACTATATACATGGCATTGTGTCTGATAGTAATATAACTATAGTTATATATATATGGCATTCTGTCTGATAGTAATGTAACTATAGTGTTATATATATATGCATTGTCTGATAGTAATGTAACTATAGTATTATACATTTGCATTGTGTCGGATAATAATGTAACTATAGTATTATATATATGGCATTGTGCCTGATAGTAATGTAACTATAGTATTATATATATGGCATTGTGTCTGATAGTAATGTAACTATAGTATTATATATGGCATTGTGTCTGATAGTAATGTAACTATAGTATTATATATGGCATTGTCTGATAGTAATGTAATCATAGTATTATATATGGCATTGTGTCTGATAGTAATGTAGCTGTAGTGTTATATATATGGCATTGTGTCTGATAGTAATGTAACCATAGTGTTATATACATGACATTGTGTCTGATAGTAATATAACTATAGTACTATATACATGGCATTGTGTCTGATAGTAATATAACTATAGTTATATATATGGCATTGTGTCTGATAGTAATGTAACTATAGTGTTATATATACATGGCATTGTGTCTGATAGTAATGTAATTATAGTTTTATATACATGGCATTGTCTTTGAAACTGATTTGCCTACACCACAGCCTTCTTTATGCCTTAGTCTCACCTATTATCCAGTAACAGGATTCCTTGCAAAAGGTTTTCCCATTCGGTATATTATTATTTCCAGAAAGGGTTTTTTTTTTAAAAAAAAAACACTAAAAACACGCCTATATATGTTTCTTCTTACATTTTATTTTTTTGTATCAAACAACAAAATCAATTAAATAAAGATGCCCAGTCCGGGCGACGTCGCTCTCGCGCGGAAACCTCCGGCCTTGAAACTTTCGCCGGCCACGCGGCCACCAACTATTCAATTTCCGCCTTTGCGATCAAACAATGGACGAGCGGTCACAAATAGCGACGCACGTTGCCGGATTATCCTTGATGCGGTTTGTTTTTCTTTGTGTGTGTGTGGGGGTGGGTGGGTTAAATCGCGTAAACATTTATAAATGTTGCGTCGGTAAAACCCGCCACCATCCATCCGACACAGGCAACTGGTAACGGTTGTCACATAAACAGAACGTGACAATTCGTCACTGGTATACAGCGCCAGTGTATAGTGTAGTGTATAGTGTAGTGTATCGTAGTGTATAGTGTAGTGTATCGTGTAGTGTAGTGTATAGTGTAGTGTATCGTGTAGTGTATAGTGTAGTGTATGGTGTAGTGTATATTAGGGTCGTGTATAGTGTAGTGTATAGTGTAGTGTATAGTGTAGTGTGTAGTGTAGTGTATAGTGTAGTGTATAATAGTGCAGTGTATAGTGTAGTGTATGGTGTAGTGTATAGTAGGGTCGTGTATAGTGTAGTATACTAGTAAAGCACTAGCGTATAGTGTATAGTGTAGTGTAGTGTGTAGTGTAGTGTAGTGTGTGTAGTGTATCGTGTAGTGTATAATAGTGTAGTGTATAGTGTAGTGTATGGTGTAGTGTATAGTAGGGTCGTGTATAGTGTAGTATACTAGTACAGCACTAGCATATCGTGTAGTGTATAGTGTAGTGTATAGTGTAGTGTATAGTGTAGTGTAGTGTGTGTAGTGTAGTGTATCGTGTAGTGTATAATAGTGTAGTGTATAGTGTAGTACACTAGTACAGCACTAGCGTATAGTATAGTGTATAGTGTATCGTGTAGTGTAGTCTATAGTGTAGTGTATAGTGTAGTGTATAATAGTGTAGTGTATATTGTAGTGTATGGTGTAGTGTATAGTAGGGTCGTGTATAGTTTAGTATACTAGTAAAGCACTAGCATATAGTGTGGTGTATAGTGTAGTGTATAGTGTAGTGTGTAGTGTAGTGTAGTGTGTGTAGTGTAGTGTATCGTGTAGTGTATAATAGTGTAGTGTATAATAGTGTAGTGTATAGTGTAGTGTATGGTGTAGTGTATAGTAGGGTCGTGTATAGTGTAGTATACTAGTAAAGCACTAGCGTATAATGTAGTGTATAGTGTAGTGTATAGTGTAGTGTGTGTAGTGTAGTGTATCGTGTAGTGTATAGTGTAGTGTATAGTAGTGTCGTGTATAGTGTAGTACACTAGTACAGCACTAGCGTATAGTATAGTGTATAGTGTAGTGTATAGTGTAGTGTATGGTGTAGTGTATAGTAGTGTCGTGTATAGTGTAGTATACTAGTACAGCACTAGCGTATAGTGTAGTATATAGTGTAGTGTATGGTGTAGTGTATAGTATAGTGTATAGTGTAGTATACTAGGACAGCACTAGTGTATAGTGTGGTGTATAGTGTAGTGTATAGTCTAGTATACTAGTACACCACTACTGTATAGTGTAGTATATAGTGTAGTATGTTGTAGTGTATAGTGCAGTGTATACTGAAGTATACTAGTACAGCACTAGCGTATAGCGTAGTGTAGAGTGTAGTATAGTGTAGTGTATAGTGCAGTATACTCATACAGCACACCGGTGTGTTGGAGAGCCAAGCCACAACATTTACAATCTGAGTACGACGTTTCGCCAGTAATCACAACCACCTTCATCAGGCGACAGCCAGATTTGTGGAGAGATCCACCCGTTTCGTTCCTTATATAGAGGCGGACATGTGGTGATCACCCTTCTGTGCTTTTGCACAATGTGGGGGATGGGAGGGGGGACGGGATCACTGAGTCAACGTACATGATGCATGCGTTTCATACGAGCCCGTTGATCTTGTCCTTCCTGTCCACCTGGTGGTGCATTTAAAAAAAAAATTCGTTGTCGTTGATGTACCGTGCCGAATCTGACTCGGATGTTTTGTTTTGACAAACATCTGGCTAGTTCATCAGTTGCTCCCGCAAGGTGCGGTATTTCGATCGTTCGAATTACTCTGGCAGTTTCAGTATTTGGCACGGTGCAAACAAATACAGAAATTAATATCTGGTACTGGAGATGCATTGCCGAAGGTGTGTACAGGATTAACTGCACTTGTGGCAAATGCTATTTTTTGGGCAAACAAGACGAATGATCAGCACGGACACTCAATTGATTTTGATGATGTTGAAGTTCTGTGCAAAGCTAGCTACGAATTGGCCAAGGCTAATTAGATAATCTGTCGAAGTTAAAACAAATAAATAAAGAATTGTAACCGTTTGGATAGCTACCGACTTAGTGCTGCGTGGAAGCGAATCATCAATTAATAATTTGTTTAAATGCACGCCTACACAGGGCACCACACTTCGATAGGGATTACCGTTGGCACGGCTATTTTAATACACACAATGGACAGGAAGGACAAGATCAAAGGGCTCGCATGAAGTGCATGCATCATGTACGCTGACTCATTAATCCCGTCCCACCCCCCTCCTCCTCCTCCCCCCACATTGTGCAAAAGCGCAGAAGTGTGGTCACCACATCCACACCTCCATATAAGTGTAATGTTTATAATGACGAATAAACATCTTATGGAGGCACACTCTTGTTATTGTAATTCTTCTCTCACACAGTCCTTAACACACAGAGGGGTATACGGTCCCCTCACCCCGATACCCTAAGAAGGTACAGCCTCCGGACTTGGCGTGACCTACACACAGGCCTCTTGCTAACCTAAGGAGGTACAGCCTCCTAGCTTGGCGGGACTTACTCACGCGTCTACCGCTATCCCAGAGTCCTCCGGCTGGGACCTAGGGGAGGCTATCTGACCCACCGCTGGCCCGGCGGGTCCTGACCACTGGGCACGCCGAGCCTTAACCCTCAGAAGGGCTGGCAGGCTGGGTCCAGGGTCCTGGCTAGTCTTCAGCCCGGGCTCCGGTCTTCGTGTAGGGAGAGCTCTGCGCGGTCACCCTTCTTATACCCGTTTGTGGCCAGGTGTAACCAATCACACACTCACACGTGGCACTGTCTGATTGGTTCTTACCAAACTGTGGCTACGATCCACTTCGCCTCGTCTGACCCCCAACCGTTATGTACACACAGAGAGAGGTAACGCTGCACTGCCCCTTTGATACCTGGTGGCAATGCAGGTTACCGGACAGTGAGTAGTTAGCACCTCTACATCAGGAACGAAACAAATGGACTTCTCCACATATCTGGCTGTCACCTGATGAAGCTGGTTGCAATTACTGGTGAAACGTCGTTACTCAGATAGTAAATGTTGTGGCTTGGCTCTGCAACACACCGGTGGGCTGTATGAGTATACTACACTATACACTACACTATACACTACACTATACACTACACCATACACTACACTATACACTACACTATATACTACACTATACACTACACTATACACTACACTATACACTAGTGCTGTATGAGTATACTACACTATACACTACACTATACACTACACTATACACTACACTATACACTACACTATACACTACACTATATGCTACACTATACACTAGTGCTGTACTAGTATACTGCACCATACACTACACTATACACTACACTATACACTACACTATACACTACGCTACACACTACACTATACACTACACTATACACTACACTATTCACTACACCATACACTACACTATACACTACACTATATACTACACTATACACTACACCATACACTACACTATATATTACACTATACGCTAGTGCTGTGCTAGTATAATACACTATACACTACACCATACACCATACACTACACTATACACGAGTGCTGTACTAGTGCTGTACTAGTATACTACACCATACACTACACTATACACTACACTACACACTACACTATACACTACACTACACACTACACTACACACTAGTGCTGTTCTAGTGACGAATTGGCCACGTTCTGTTTAGGTGACAACCCCTTTACTAGTTGGCTGTGTCGGGTGGTGACGGGTTTTAACGACACACACATTAACGCGATCTAACACCCCCCAAAAAAACCTCTATCATTGATGATATTGGTCACGAAAGCCCACGTGTTAGATGGTTTATCTTCGTGTCAATATTATCAAATGCTACTTTCAAGCTATCAACTCCGGTTCCGCGATTCTGCACTTGCTCGATGAACGACTGGGTGTTTACGGTTAATGCGATTTGTCGTTGTTATCTGGGCTGTATAGCAATTGAAATTGTTTCGTGTTTTAATATTTAATTTTTTTAATAAAAACATTTTAAGGCCCCTTCACAACACAGGCTACAGACAACCCCCCACCCACCCTTGCACTTAGCTTCATTCATCCGGCACTGTCTATCACTACAGTACAGCCACCGTGACGATGATGATGATGATGAGAGACGCAAACTCCAAATACACAGCAGCAGCAGCAGCAGGCATCGTCAGGGTCGGGATCGAACCCACGACCTCCTGCACACCAGGCGAGGTAGTCAACATCTCCTAGCCACCGTGATGATGATGGTGGTGGTGGTGGAACCCACGACCTCCTGTATACCAGGCGAGGTAGTAAACATCTCCTAGCCACCGTGATGATGATGGTGGTGGAACCCACGACCTCCTGTACACCAGGCGAGGTAGTCAACATCTCCTAGCCACCGTGATGATGATGGTGGTGGTGGAACCCACGACCTCCTGTATACCAGGCGAGGTAGTCAACATCTCCTAGCCACCGTGATGGTGGTGGTGGTGGTGGTGGTGGAACCCACGACCTCCTGTATACCAGGCGAGGTAGACAACATCTCCTAGCCACCGTGATGATGATGGTGGTGGTGGAACCCACGACCTCCTGTATACCAGGCGAGGTAGTCAACATCTCCTAGCCACCGTGATGGTGGTGGTGGTGGTGGAACCCACGACCTCCTGTATACCAGGCGAGGTAGACAACATCTCCTAGCCACCGTGATGATGATGGTGGTGGTGGAACCCACGACCTCCTGTATACCAGGCGAGGTAGTCAACATCTCCTAGCCACCGTGATGGTGGTAGTGGTGGTGGAACCCACGACCTCCTGTACACCAGGCGAGGTAGTCAACATCTCCTAGCCACCGTGATGATGATGGTGGTGGTGGAACCCACGACCTCCTGTACACCAGGCGAGGTAGTCAACATCTCCTAGCCACCGTGATGATGATGGTGGTGGTGGAACCCACGACCTCCTGTAGACCAGGCGAGGTAGTCAACATCTCCTAGCCACCGTGATAATGGTGGAACCCACGACCTCCTGTACACCAGGCGAGGTAGTCAACATCTCCTAGCCACCGTGATGATGATGGTGGTGGAACCCACGACCTCCTGTACACCAGGCGAGGTATCATTAGACCTCCTTTGCCAGTGACAAAATGTAATAATAACAGGGTTTTTCCCCCTTTTTTCTGGCAATAAAACTGAAACTTTTTTTTTTGCGAGGATTCATGTCTGGATTAACCACAATACCTGCAGTCAAAATGCAAACAAGAACAACACGCACTATGATAATATGATGATGCATTGCCCTTGAAACTGATTGGTCCACACCAAAGGGACGGCTTTCTTTTGAGCCACTGGGTGTTTAAAAGTTAGCGATTCGTCGTATCAATCTGGTAACCGTGTTAGCAAATGGAAAAAAAAATTGCAATAACTTCACGGCACGGGTTAAAAATGCGCGGTTTTATCATTACATGGGGCCCGTCCATGAATGACGTCACGCACCTAGGCGGAGCGGGTGGGCGGGGGTGTGGGGTGGTCAGACATTTATGACGTATTTGTGACGAGTGGGTGGGGGTGTGGTTTTAGAAATGTGACGTCACGTCAAAATAGCGCAACTTTTTATAAATAAATCAATAAAGACGAACACATTTTTTCTACTTAATTAAAGATACTTTTTTATATCCTTAGTTCTTTCGGTAAAGTCAGGTTGAAGGGAAACAACGAAATAATAAAATATAAATAAAACAATAAATAATATTGTTTATAAATAATATTGTTTTATATATATTATTATTTTGTTGTTTCCCTTCAACGTGGTGACTTTACCGAAAGAACTAAGGATATGAATTACTGCTAGTCACGAAAGCTTTAAATCAAAATGTAAAGAGACTTTGTGAATGTAAATGTTTTCTCCTACAACATCAGAGTTGCAGCGCCACTTCAAAGCACGCAACTACTACAATGTGACAATAGTTTATAGCGATTCGAAGCGTACTCTTAGCTCTTTCGGTAAAGTCACGTTGAACGGAAAACAATAAAATAATAATAAAAATATATATTTAAAACAATACAAAAAATACGGATTCATGTCTGGATTTATATTTTTTTATTATTTTATTGTTTTATATATATTTTTTATTATTTTATTGTTTCCCTTCAACGTGACTTTACCGAAAGCGCTAAGAATACGAATTACTGCAGTCACGAAAGCTTTAAATCAAGATTTGAAGGATGTTTTATTTTATTTTTTGGAGTGGGGGAGAGTGGGGGGGGGGGGGGCGGGGGCAGAGCTTTGTGACGTCATAATTGAGGGGGGAGGAGTCTGACTTTTTGTGACGATGGAGCGGGGGGGGGGGAGGGCGGGGTCAAAAATCGTCCAAAATCGCGTGACGTCATTTACGGACGTCCCCCTAATTAGTATTCATGCCCCACCCCCCCCCCCCCTTCGTAACGCGTGCCACAAACCACGTCAAGGGCTGCATTAAGGCGCTGTGCAACGCCTCGAAACCGCGTGCACCTGGGAGTCGACGGCTGACACAGCCACTGCCACGGGGGCCAGTGTGGGGGAGTGGGGGTGGAGGGGGCCCCACGTGGGCACGGGAAACAATCGAGGAGCGGACATTCCACCCCGGTGTGTGTGTGTGTGTGTCACCGCATCCCGTCAATGAGATGCCTTCATTACGTCACTCCGTCAGCCGCCTTGCCTTGCGATTTCAATCGGGGCCATGAGATGTTGACCACCTCGCCTGGTGTGCAGGAGGTCGTGGGTTCCACCACCATCATCATCATCATCACGGTGGCTAGGAGATGTTGACTACCGCGCCTGGTGTACAGGAGGTCGTGGGTTCCACCACCACCATCATCATCATCACGGTGGCTAGGAGAAGTTGACTACCTCGCCTGGTATACAGGAGGTCGTGGGTTCCACCACCATCATCATCACGGTGCCTAGGAGATGTTGACTAACTCGCCTGGTATACAGGAGGTCGTGGGTTCCACCACCATCATCACACGGTGGCTAGGAGATGTTGACCACCTCGCCTGGTGTACAGGAGGTCGTGGGTTCCACCACCATCATCACCACGGTGGCTAGGAGATGTTGACCACCTCGCCTGGTGTACAGGAGGTCGTGGGTTCCACCACCATCATCATCATCATCACGGTGGCTAGGAGATGTTGACTACCGCGCCTGGTGTACAGGAGGTCGTGGGTTCCACCACCACCATCATCATCATCACGGTGGCTAGGAGAAGTTGACTACCTCGCCTGGTATACAGGAGGTCGTGGGTTCCACCACCATCATCACCACGGTGGCTAGGAGATGTTGACCACCTCGCCTGGTGTACAGGAGGTCGTGGGTTCCACCACCATCATCACCACGGTGGCTAGGAGATGTTGACCACCTCGCCTGGTGTACAGGAGGTCGTGGGTTCCACCACCATCATCATCATCATCATCACGGTGGCTAGGAGATGTTGACTACCTCGCCTGGTGTACAGGAAGTCGTGGGTTCCACCATCATCATCACGGTGGCTAGGAGATGTTGACTACCTCGCCTGGTGTACAGGAGGTCGTGGGTTCCACCACCACCACCATCATCACGGTGGCTAGGAGATGTTGACTACCTCGCCTGGTGTGCAGGAGGTCGTGGGTTCCATCACCATCATCATCATCACGGTGGCTATGAGATGTTGACTACCTCGCCTGGTGTACAGGAGGTCGTGGGTTCCACCACCATCATCATCATCATCACGGTGGCTAGGAGATGTTGACTACCTCGCCTGGTGTACAGGAGGTCGTGGGTTCAACCACCACCACCACCATCATCACGGTGGCTAGGAGATGTTGACTACCTCGCCTGGTGTACAGGAGGTCGTGGGTTCCACCATCATCATCACGGTGGCTAGGAGATGTTGACTACCTCGCCTGGTGTACAGGAGGTCGTGGGTTCCACCACCACCACCATCATCACGGTGGCTAGGAGATGTTGACTACCTCGCCTGGTCTACAGGAGGTCGTGGGTTCCACCACCACCATAATCACGGTGGCTAGGAGATGTTGACTACCTCGCCTGGTGTACAGGAGGTCGTGGGTTCCACCACCACCACCATCATCACGGTGGCTAGGAGATGCTGACTACCTCGCCTGGTGTACAGGAGGTCGTGGGTTCCACCACCACCATCATCATCACGGTGGCTATGAGATGTTGACTACCTCGCCTGGCATGCAGGGGGTCGTGGGTTCCACCACCACCATCATCACCACGGTGGCTAGGAGATGTTGACTACCTCGCCTGGTGTGCAGGAGGTCGGGGGTTCCACCACCACCACCATCATCACGGTGGCTATGAGATGTTGACTACCTCGCCTGGTGTACAGGAGGTCGTGGGTTCCACCACCACCATCATCATCACGGTGGCTAGGAGATGTTGACTACCTCGCCTGGTGTACAGGAGGTCGTGGGTTCCACCACCATCATCATCACGGTGGCTAGGAGATGTTGACTACCTCGCCTGGTAGGCAGGAGGTCGTGGATTCGATCCCGACCATCCTGTCCATTGTGTGTTTTAAAATAGCCGTACCAATGGGAATCCCTATTGAAGTGTGGTTGCCCTGTAAAGGCATGCATTTACACAATTTATTATTTGATGATTCGCTTCCACGCAGCACTAACTCGGTAGCTATCCGAACGGTTAAAATTAGCGTATAGTGTAGGGTGTAGCATAGTGTATAGTGTAGTGTATAGTGAAGTGTATAGTGAAGTATATAGTGTAGGGTGTAGCGTAGTGTATTTTGTAGTGTATAGTGTATTGTGTAGTGTAGTGTATAGTGTAGTGTATAGTGTAGTGTATAGTGTGTAGTGTATAGTGTGTAGTGTCTAGTGTAGTGTCTAGTGTAGTGTATAGTGAAGTATATAGTGTAGGGTGTAGCGTAGTGTATAGTGAAGTGTATAGTGTAGTGTATAGCGTAGTGTATAGTGTAGTGTATAGTGTAGTGTATAGTGTAGGGTGTAGCGTAGTGTATAGTATAGTGTATAGTGTAGTGTATAGTGAAGTGTATAGTGTAGGGTGTAGCGTAGTGTATAGTGTAGTGTATAGTGTAGGGTGTAGCGTAGTGTATAGTATAGTGCATAGTATAGTGTATAGTGTAGTGTATAACGTATTGTATAGTGAAGTGTATAGTATAGTGTATAGTGTAGGGTGTAGCGTAGTGTATAGTGTAGTGTATAGTGTAGTGTATAGTGAAGTGTATAGTGTAGGGTGTAGCGTAGTGTATAGTGTAGTGTATAGTGTAGGGTGTAGCGTAGTGTATAGTGAAGTGTATAGTGTAGTGTATAGTGTAGGGTGTAGCGTAGTGTATAGTGAAGTGTATAGTTAGTGTATAGTGTAGTATATAGTGTATAGTGTAGGGTGTAGCGTAGTGTATAGTGTAGTGTATAGTGTAGTGTATAGTGTAGGGTGTAGCGTAGTGTAGAGTGTAGTGTATAGTGTAGGGTGTAGCGTAGTGTATAGTGAAGTGTATAGTGTAGTGTATAGTGTAGGGTGTAGCGTAGTGTATAGTGAAGTGTATAGTTAGTGTATAGTGTAGTGTATAGTGTATAGTGTAGGGTGTAGCGTATTGTATAGTGTAGTGTATAGTAGTTTGTAGCGTAGTCGGCAGTGTAGTGTATAGTGTAGTGTTGAGTGTAGTATATAGTCTAGTATATAGTATAGTGTAGTATATAGTGTAGTGTATATTGGAGTGTATCGTGTAGTGTATAGTACTGTATAGTAGTGTATATCAGTGTATTGTATAGTAGTGTATAGTGTATAGTAGTGTATAGCGTAGTGTATAGTAGTGTAGTGTATAGTAGTGTATAGCGTAGTGTATAGTAGTGTAGTGTATAGTAGTGTATAGCGTAGTGTATAGTAGTGTAGTGTATATCAGTGTATCGTGTAGAGTACACAGACAGCACCTGCCCCTACAGCCCTGCTAGAGGCTACAGACAGCACTTGCCCCTACAAGCCCTGCTAGAGGCTACAGACAGCACTTGCCCCTACAGCCCTGCCAGAGGCTACACCCAGACAACACTTGCCCCTACAGCCCTGCTAGAGGCTACACAGACAGCACTTGCCCCTACAAGCCCTTCCAGAGGCTACACAGACAGCACTTGCCCCTACAACCCTGCCAGAGGCTACACAGACAGCACTTGCCCCTACAACCCTGCTAGAGGCTACACAGACAGCACTTGCCCCTACAGCCCTGCCAGAGGCTACACACAGCAATTGCCCTCCAAGCCCTGCCAGAGGCTACACACAGAGCACTTGCCCCTACAAGCCTTGCCAGAGGCTACACAGGCAGCACTTGCCCCTACAGCCCTGCCAGAGGCTACACACACAGCACTTGCCCCTACAGCCCTGCCAGAGGCTACACAGACAGCACTTGCCCCTACAAGCCCTGCCAGAGGCTACACACAGACAGCACTTGCCCCTACAAGCCCTGCCAGAGGCTACACAGACAGCACAAGCCCCTACAGCCCTGCTAGAGGCTACACACACAGCACTTGCCCCTACAGCCTTGCTAGAGGCTACATACACAGCACTTGCCCCTACAAGCCCTGCCAGAGGCTACATACAGACAGCACTTGCCCCTACAAGCCCTGCCAGAGGCTACACAGACAGCACTTGCCCCTACAAGCCCTGCCAGAGGCTACACAGACAGCACTTGCCCCTACAGCCCTGCCAGAGGTTACACACACAGCACTTGCCCCTACAGCCCTGCTAGAGGCTACACAGACAGTTCTTGCCCCTACAAGCCCTGCCAGAGGCTACACACACAGCACTTGCCCCTACAAGCCCTGCCAGAGGCTACACACAGACAGCACTTGCCCCTGCAAGCCCTACCAGAGGCTACACAGACAGCACTTGCCCCTACAGCCCTGCTAGACGCTACACAGACATCACTTGCCCCTACAGCCCTGCCAGAGCCTACACAGACAGCACTTGCCCCTACAGCCCTGTTAGAGGCTACATAGACATCACTTGCCCCTACAGCCCTGCCAGAGGCTACACACAGACAGCACTTGCCCCTACAGCCCTACCAGAGGCTACACAGATAGCACTTGCCCCTACAAGCCCTGCCAGAGCCTACACAAACAGCACTTGCCCCTACAGCCCTGCTAGACGCTACACAGACAGCACTTGCCCCTACAGCCCTGTTAGAGGCTACATAGACATCACGTGCCCCTACAGCCCTGCCAGAGGCTACACACAGACAGCACTTGCCCCTACAAGCCCTACTAGGGGCTACACACAGACAGCACTTGCCCCTACAACCCTGTTAGGCGCTACACAGACAGCACTTGCCCCTACAGCCCTGCCAGAGGCTACACACAGACAGCACTTGCCCCTACAGCCCTGTTAGAGGCTACATAGACATCACTTGCCCCTACAAGCCCTACTAGAGGTTACACACAGACAGCACTTGCCCCTACAGCCCTACCAGAGGCTACACACAGACAGCACTTGCCCCTACAAGCCCTACTAGAGGCTACACACAGACAGCACTTGCCCCTACAGCCCTACCAGAGGCTACACACAGATATCACTTGCCCCTACAAGCCCTACTAGAGGCTACACACAGACAGCACTTGCCCCTACAAGCCCTGCCAGAGGCTACACACAGACATCACTTGCCCCTACAAGCCCTGCCAGAGCCTACACAAACAGCACTTGCCCCTACAGCCCTGCTAGACGCTACACAGACAGCACTTGCCCCTACAGCCCTATTAGATGCTACATAGACATCACGTGCCCCTACAGCCCTGCCAGAGGCTACACACAGACAGCACTTGCCCCTACAAGCCCTACTACGGGCTACACACAGACAGCACTTGCCCCTACAACCCTGTTAGGCGCTACACAGACAGCACTTGCCCCTACAGCCCTGCCAGAGGCTACACACAGACAGCACTTGCCCCTACAGCCCTGTTAGAGGCTACATAGACATCACTTGCCCCTACAAGCCCTACTAGAGGTTACACACAGACAGCACTTGCCCCTACAGCCCTACCAGAGGCTACACACAGACAGCACTTGCCCCTACAAGCCCTACTAGAGGCTACACACAGACAGCACTTGCCCCTACAAGCCCTACTAGAGGCTACACACACACAGCACTTGCCCCTACAGCCCTGCCAGAGGCTACACACAGACAGCACTTGCCCCTACAGCCCTGCCAGAGGCTACAGACACAGCACTTGCCCCTACAGCCCTGCCAGAGGCTACACACAGACAGCACTTGCCCCTACAAGCCCTGCAAGAGGCTACATAGACATCACTTACCCTACAGCCCTACCAGAGGCTACATAGACATCACTTGCCCCTACAGCCCTGCCAGAGGCTACACACAGACAGCACTTGCCCCTACAAGCCCTGCCAGAGGCTACACATAGACAGCACTTGCCCCTACAGCCCTGTTAGAGGCTACACACAGACAGCACTTGCCCCTACAGCCCTGCCAGAGGCTACACACAGACAGCACTTACCCCTACAGCCCTACCAGAGGCTACACACAGACAGCACTTGCCCCTACAAGCCCTGTTAGGGGTTACACAGACATCACTTGCCCCTACAAGCCCTGCCAGAGGCTACACACAGACAGCACTTGCCCCTACAAGCCCTGTTAGGGGTTACACAGACATCACTTGCCCCTACAAGCCCTGCCAGAGGCTACACAGACAGCACTTGCCCCTACAAGCCCTGCCAGAGGCTACACACAGACATCACTTGCCCCTACAGCCCTACCAGAGGCTACACAGACAGCACTTGCCCCTGCAAGCCCTGCCAGAGGCTACACACAGACATCACTTACCCTACAGCCCTGCCAGAGGCTACACAGACAGCACTTGCCCCTGCAAGCCCTGCCAGAGGCTACACACAGACAGCACTTGCCCCTACAGCCCTACCAGAGGCTACACAGACAGCACTTGCCCCTGCAAGCCCTGCCAGAGGCTACACACAGACAGCACTTGCCCCTACAAGCCCTGCCAGAGGCTACACATAGACAGCACTTGCCCCTACAGCCCTGTTAGAGGCTACATAGACATCACTTACCCTACAGCCCTGCCAGAGGCTACACAGACAGCACTTGCCCCTACAAGCCCTGGCAGAGGCTACACACAGACAGCACTTGCCCCTACAGCCCTGCCAGAGTCTACACAAACAGCACTTGCCCCTACAGCCCTGCTAGACGCTACACAGACAGCACTTGCCCCTACAGCCCTGTTAGATGCTACATAGACATCACTTGCCCCTACAAGCCCTGCCAGAGGCTACACACACACAGCACTTGCCCCTACAAGCCCTGCCAGAGGCTACACACACACAGCACTTGCCCCTACAAGCCCTGCCAGAGGCTACACACAGACATCACTTGCCCCTACAAGCCCTGCCAGAGGCTACACACAGACAGCACTTGCCCCTACAGCCCTGCCAGAGGCTACACACACACAGCACTTGCCCCTACAAGCCCTGCCAGAGGCTACACATAGACAGCACTTGCCCCTACAGCCCTGTTAGAGGCTACATAGACAGCACTTGCCCCTACAAGCCCTGCCAGACGCTACAGACACAGCACTTGCCCCTGCAAGCCCTGCCAGAGGCTACACACAGACAGCACTTGCCCCTACAACCCTGTTAGGGGTTACACAGACATCACTTGCCCCTACAGCCCTGCCAGAGGCTACACACAGACAGCACTTGCCCCTACAAGCCCTGCCAGAGGCTACACACAGACAGCACTTGCCCCCCTACAGCCCTGCCAGAGGCTACACACACATCACTTGCCCCTACAGCCCTGCTAGAGGCTACACACAGACAGCACTTGCCCCTACAGCCCTGCTAGAGGCTACACACACAGCACTTGCCCCTACAGCCCTGTTAGAGGCTACATAGACATCACTTACCCTACAGCCCTACCAGAGGCTACACACAGACAGCACTTGCCCCTACAGCCCTGTTAGAGGCTACACACAGACAGCACTTGCCCCTACAGCCCTGCCAGAGGCTACACACAGACAGCACTTGCCCCTACAGCCCTGCCAGAGGCTACACACACATCACTTGCCCCTACAAGCCCTGCCAGAGGCTACACACAGACAGCACTTGCCCCTACAGCCCTGCCAGAGGCTACACACAGACAGCACTTGCCCCTACAGCCCTGCTAGAGGCTACACACAGACAGCACTTGCCCCTACAGCCCTGCCAGAGGCTACACACTGACAGCACTTGCCCCTACAGCCCCGCCAGAGGCTGCACGGGGGACCTTTGTCTGTGTGTGCTACAGCCCGCAGGTAGCACGCAGAGGAAACGGAGCCGGCTCCATTGTTGGCCCGCGCGCTGCCTCTCCTCCCGTGGCACGGCGGCGGAAACAAACTCCACTGGACAGCTCCATCCACACTGTGTGACGTCAGAGGGGGGGTGGGGGGGGGCATGGGGGGGTGGGGAGGGGGGCATGGGGGGTGGGGAGGGGGGGTGGGGGAGGGGGCATGGGGAGGGGGTGCATGGGGGGGAGGCATGAGGGGTGGGGAGGGGGCATGGGGATGGGGGTGCATGGGGGGTGGGGAGGGGCATGGGGAGGGGGAGGCATGGGGGGTGGGGAGGGGGGGTGGGGAGGTGGTGCATGGGGGCCATGGGGGGTGGGGAGGGGGCATGGGGATGGGGTGCATGGGGGGCATGGGGGGTGGGGAGGGGGGGTGGGGAGGTGGTGCATGGGGGGCATGGGGGGTGGGGAGGGGGGGGTGGGGAGGTGGTGCATGGGGGCCATGGGGGGTGGGCATGGGGGGTGGGGAGGGGGGCATGGGGAGGGGGGCATGGGGAGGGGGGCATGGGGAGGGGGTGTTTGGTGGGTATGGGGAGGGGGGGGCATTGGGGGTTGGGAGGCGGTGCATGGGGGGGCATGGTGAGTGCATGTGGGGGGGGCATGGGGGGGGGCATGGGGGAGGGACATGGGGGGGGCACGGGGGGGAGGGGTCGGCCGCCTTTGTCTCCCCGTGCGTCTGCCGGCGTGACCCCGCGAGTGCGAGGAAGCCCTCTGAGATATTGGGATCACGCACGCGCCTTGTTGAGGAATGACCCTTTGTGTGTGTGTACACGTGTGTGTGTATGTGTACGTGTTCGTGTGTGTGTGTGTGTGTACACGTGTGTGTGTGTACGTGTGTGTGTGTACACGTGTGTGTGTGTTCATGTGTGTGTGTGTGTGTTCATGTGTGTGTGTGTACGTGTGTGTATGTGTGTGTGTGTTTGTGTGTGTGTGTGTACGTGTGTGTTCGTGTGTGTGTGTGTACGTGTGTGTGTGTACGTGTGTGTTCATGTGTGTGTGTGTTCATGTGTGTGTGTGTGTGTTCATGTGTGTGTGTGTACGTGTGTGTATGTGTGTGTGTGTTTGTGTGTGTGTGTGTACGTGTGTGTTCGTGTGTGTGTGTTCATGTGTGGGTGTGTGTGTTCATGTGTGTGTGTGTGTGTTCATGTGTGTGTGTGTACGTGTGTGTGTGTGTTCATGTGTGTGTGTGTACGTGTGTGTGTGTACGTGTGTGTTCATGTGTGTGTGCGCACGTGTGTGTGTGCACGTGTGTGTACGTGTGTGTGTGTACGTGTGTGTGTGTCCGTGTGTATTGTGTATGTGTGTGTATGTGTGTGTGTACGTGTCTGTGTGTATGTGCGTACGTGTATCTGTGTGTACTGGTGTGTGTGTGTGTGTTTGTCTGTGTGTGCGGGGAGCGGTGGGTGCAGTGGTTAGCGCGACGCTGCGCTACGAACCTGACCACCCGAGTTCGACTCCCGCTCACGGCCAACACCACCGGTGACGATTATCTGAACCCGGGCCACCCCTAGGTCGACTCAGCCTCAAATGAGTACCTGGTGCGGTGCGTAGTAAACTTCGCCACTGGGGGAGACAAAGGCGGCCGGGCGTGGTGCTGGCCACCCACCCCCTCGTGTACCGCTCCGGCCTTCACAGGTGTCAATTCTCGCCAACAGCACTTGCCCCCTGCATCCTGTTAGAGGCTACCCGGGGGACCTTTGTCTCTTCCATAGGTGCTTCTGCTGTTCGCTAACAGCACTTGCCCCCTGCATCCTGTTAGAGGCTACCCGGGGGACCTTTGTCTCTTCCATAGGTGCTTCTGCTGTTCGCTAACAGCACTTGCCCCCTGCATCCTGTTAGAGGCTACCCGGGGGACCTTTGTCTCTTCCATAGGTGCTTCTGCTGTTCGCTAACAGCACTTGCCCCCTGCATCCTGTTAGAGGCTACCCGGGGGACCTTTGTCTCTTCCATAGGTGCTTCTGCTGTTCGCTAACAGCACTTGCCCCCTGCATCCTGTTAGAGGCTACCCGGGGGACCTTTGTATTGTGCTGTGTGTGTGTGTCTCTCTCTCTCTCTCTCTGTGCTATATAAAGTCGGAGACGAACTCGCCGATCGCCACTCACTCGACCGGCACCAGGGTGCGAAGGATCCTCGCCGTCCCCGACGTTCCGACACCCGTGCCTCTGACAGGACAAGCGTGGAGATGGAGCTCAAGGTGGTGCTCCTCCTCGCGCTGCTCTGCGTCGGCGTCTTCCAAGACGTGTGCGGTGAGACCGTGTTGACGAGCACATCCAAGTCGCCTTCACAGGTGTCCAGGAAGATGTTGACTACCTCGCCTGGTGTGCAGGAGGTCGTGGGTTCCACCACCATCATTATCATCATCACGGTGGCTAGGAGATGTTGACTACCTCGCCTGGTGTGCAGGAGGTCGTGGGTTCCACCACCATCATTATCATCATCACGGTGGCTAGGAGATGTTGACTACCTCGCCTGGTGTGCAGGAGGTCGTGGGTTCCACCACCACCATCATCATCATCACGGTGGCTAGGAGATGTTGACTACCTCGCCTGGTGTGCAGGAGGTCGTGGGTTCGATCACGACCCTGACGATGCCTGCTGCTGTATATTTGAAGTCTGCGTGTCTCTCTCTCTCTCTCTCACCATCATCATCACGGTGGCTAGGAGATGTTGACTACCTCGCCTGGTGTGCAGGAGGTCGTGGGTTCCACCACCACCACCATCATCACGGTGTCCAGGAAGATGTTGACTACCTCGCCTGGTGTACAGGAGGTCGTGGGTTCCACCACCATCATCATCACGGTGGCTAGGAGATGTTGACTACCTCGCCTGGTGTACAGGAGGTCGTGGGTTCCACCACCATCATTATCATCATCACAGGTGTCCAGGAAGATGTTGACTACCTCGCCTGGTGTACAGGAGGTCGTGGGTTCCACCACCATCATCATCACGGTGGCTAGGAGATGTTGACTACCTCGCCTGGTGTGCAGGAGGTCGTGGGTTCCACCACCATCATTATCATCATCACGGTGGCTAGGAGATGTTGACTACCTCGCCTGGTGTGCAGGAGGTCGTGGGTTCGATCACGACCCTGACGATGCCTGCTGCTGTATATTTGAAGTCTGCGTGTCTCTCTCTCTCTCACCATCATCATCACGGTGGCTAGGAGATGTTGACTACCTCGCCTGGTGTGCAGGAGGTCGTGGGTTCCACCACCACCATCATCATCACGGTGGCTAGGAGATGTTGACTACCTCGCCTGGTGTGCAGGAGGTCGTGGGTTCCACCACCACCACCATCATCATCACGGTGTCCAGGAAGATGTTGACTACCTCGCCTGGTGTGCAGGAGGTCGTGGGTTCCACCACCATCATTATCATCATCACGGTGTCCAGGAAGATGTTGACTACCTCGCCTGGTGTGCAGGAGGTCGTGGGTTCCACCACCATCATTATCATCATCACGGTGTCCAGGAAGATGTTGACTACCTCGCCTGGTGTACAGGAGGTCGTGGGTTCCACCACCATCATTATCATCATCACGGTGGCTAGGAGATGTTGACTACCTCGCCTGGTGTGCAGGAGGTCGTGGGTTCCACCACCATCATCATCACAGTGGCTAGGAGATGTTGACTACCTCGCCCGGTGTGCAGGAGGTCGTGGGTTCCACCACCACCATCATCATCACGGTGGCTAGGAGATGTTGACTACCTCGCCTGGTGTGCAGGAGGTCGTGGGTTCCACCACCACTATCATCATCATCACGGTGGCTAGGAGATGTTGACTACCTCGCCTGGTGTGCAGGAGGTCGTGGGTTCCACCACCATCATCATCACGGTGGCTAGGAGATGTTGACTACCTCGCCTGGTGTGCAGGAGGTCGTGGGTTCCACCACCACCATCATCACGGTGGCTAGGAGATGTTGACTACCTCGCCTGTTGTGCAGGAGGTCGTGGGTTCAACCACCACCATCATCATCACGGTGTCCAGGAAGATGTTGACTACCTCGCCTGGTGTACAGGAGGTCGTGGGTTCAACCACCACCATCATCATCACGGTGTCCAGGAAGATGTTGACTACCTCGCCTGGTGTACAGGAGGTCGTGGGTTCCACCACCATCATTATCATCATCACGGTGGCTAGGAGATGTTGACTACCTCGCCCGGTGTGCAGGAGGTCGTGGGTTCCACCACCATCATTATCATCATCACGGTGTCCAGGAAGATGTTGACTACCTCGCCCGGTGTGCAGGAGGTCGTGGGTTCCACCACCATCATCATCATCACGGTGGCTAGGAGATGTTGACTACCTCGCCCGGTGTGCAGGAGGTCGTGGGTTCCACCACCATCATCATCATCACGGTGGCTAGGAGATGTTGACTACCTCGCCCGGTGTGCAGGAGGTCGTGGGTTCCACCACCACCACCATCATCATCACGGTGGCTAGGAGATGTTGACTACCTCGCCTGGTGTACAGGAGGTCGTGGGTTCCACCATCATCATCATCACGGTGGCTAGGAGATGTTGACTACCTCGCCTGGTATACAGGAGGTCGTGGGTTCCACCACCATCATCATCACGGTGGCTAGGAGATGTTGACTACCTCGCCTGGTATACAGGAGGTCGTGGGTTCCACCATCATCATCATCACGGTGGCTATGAGATGTTGACTACCTCGCCTGGTGTGCAGGAGGTCGTGGGTTCGATCACGACCCTGACGATGCCTGCTGATGCTGCTCTATATTTGTCTGCGTGTCTCTCTCTCTCTCTCACCATCATCATCACGGTGGCTAGGAGATGTTGACTACCTCGCCTGGTGTGCAGGAGGTCGTGGGTTCCACCACCATCATCATCACGGTGGCTATGAGATGTTGATTACCTCGCCTGGTGTACAGGAGGTCGTGGGTTCCACCATCATCATCATCATCACGGTGGCTAGGAGATGTTGACTACCTCGCCTGGTGTACAGGAGGTCGTGGGTTCCACCACCATCATTATCATCATCACGGTGGCTAGGAGATGTTGACTACCTCGCCTGGTGTGCAGGAGGTCGTGGGTTCCACCACCACCATCATCATCACGGTGTCCAGGAAGATGTTGACTACCTCGCCTGGTGTGCAGGAGGTCGTGGGTTCCACCACCACCACCACCATCATCACGGTGTCCAGGAAGATGTTGACTACCTCGCCTGGTGTGCAGGAGGTCGTGGGTTCCACCACCATCATTATCATCATCACGGTGGCTAGGAGATGTTGACTACCTCGCCTGGTGTGCAGGAGGTCGTGGGTTCGATCACGACCCTGACGATGCCTGCTGCTGTATATTTGAAGTCTGCGTGTCTCTCTCTCTCTCTCTCACCATCATCATCACGGTGGCTAGGAGATGTTGACTACCTCGCCTGGTGTACAGGAGGTCGTGGGTTCCACCACCATCATCATCACAGTGGCTAGGAGATGTTGACTACCTCGCCTGGTGTGCAGGAGGTCGTGGGTTCCACCACCATCATCATCACGGTGGCTAGGAGATGTTGACTACCTCGCCTGGTGTGCAGGAGGTCGTGGGTTCCACCAACACCATCATCACGGTGGCTAGGAGATGTTGACTACCTCGCCTGGTGTGCAGGAGGTCGTGGGTTCCACCACCATCATCATCACGGTGGCTATGAGATGTTGACTACCTCGCCCGGTGTGCAGGAGGTCGTGGGTTCCACCACCACCATCATCATCATCACGGTGGCTAGGAGATGTTGACTACCTCGCCTGGTGTACAGGAGGTCGTGGGTTCCACCACCATCATTATCATCATCACGGTGGCTAGGAGATGTTGACTACCTCGCCTAGTGTGCAGGAGGTCGTGGGTTCCACCACCATCATCATCACAGTGGCTAGGAGATGTTGACTACCTCGCCTGTTGTGCAGGAGGTCGTGGGTTCCACCACCACCATCATCACGGTGGCTAGGAGATGTTGACTACCTCGCCTGTTGTGCAGGAGGTCGTGGGTTCCACCACCACCATCATCATCATCACGGTGGCTATGAGATGTTGACTACCTCGCCTGGTGTACAGGAGGTCGTGGGTTCCACCACCACCATCATCATCATCACGGTGGCTAGGAGATGTTGACTACCTCGCCTGGTGTGCAGGAGGTCGTGGGTTCCACCACCATCATCATCACGGTGGCTAGGAGATGTTGACTACCTCGCCTGGTGTGCAGGAGGTCGTGGGTTCCACCACCACCATCATCATCACGGTGGCTAGGAGATGTTGACTACCTCGCCTGGTGTACAGGAGGTCGTGGGTTCCACCACCACCATCATCATCACGGTGGCTAGGAGATGTTCACTACCTCGCCTGGTGTACATGAGGTCGTGGGTTCCACCACCATCATCATCATCACGGTGGCTAGGAGATGTTGACTACCTCGCCCGGTGTGCAGGAGGTCGTGGGTTCCACCACCACCATCATCATCACGGTGGCTAGGAGATGTTCACTACCTCGCCTGGTCTACAGGAGGTCATATGTTCCACCACCATCATAATAACGGTGGCTAGGAGATGTTAACCACCTCGCCTGGTAATAATAGGGTTTTTCCCTTTTTTCTGGCAACAAAAATGAAACCTTTTTTTTACAAGGATTCATGTCGCTGCTTTAACCACAATACCTGCAGTCAAAATGCAAAACAAAAAACATACTATGATAATATATTTGTGGCATTGTCCTTGAAACTGATTGGTCCACACCAAGGGACGGCTTTCTTTTGAGCCTCCACCCAATTGGTGCTCGACCAGATGACGCCAAAAGGCGTCTCACAGCTCAAAGACGACGCCACTATCAAAGTAATGAGGGCTCGGGGTGAGCATCTACATCATCATTAGACCTCCTTTGCAAGTACCAAAATATAAGAATAGGGTTTTTCCCCTTTTTTCCAAGCCTCGACCCAATTGGGTCGAGGCTTGGAAATTTGGGTCGAGGCTCAAAACATAACCATCCCTTGGTGTGGACCAATCAGTTTCAAGGACAATGCCACATATATTATCATAGTATGTTTTTTGTTTGCATTTGACTGCAGGTATTGTGGTTAATCCAGATATGAATCCTCGTAAAAAAGTTTCAGTTTTATTGCCAGAAAAAAGGGGGAAAAACCCTGTTATTATTACATTTTGTCACTGGCAAAGGAAGTCTAATGATACCTCGCCTGGTGTACAGGAGGTCGTGGGTTCCACCACCATCACCATCACGGTGGCTAGGAGATGTTGACTACCTCGCCTGGTGTGCAGGAGGTCGTGGGTTCCACCACCATCATCACGGTGGCTAGGAGATGTTGACTACCTCGCCTGGTGTACAGGAGGTCGTGGGTTCGATCCCGACCCTGACGATGCCTGCTGCTGCTGCTGTGTATTTGGAGTCTGCGTCTCTCGTTATCATCGTCACGGTGGCTGGGAAGGTGTAAACTACCTCGTTTGTGTACCCGGGGTACTTATGTGGTGCGTTAACATGAGACAGGCCGTGGAGTCGAACCCGAACGGTGGGGTCAAACCCACTCCCTCACCCAGCCACCCACTCACCCTGTCACTCACCCACTCACTCACCCACTCACTCACTCAATCACTAAACCACTCATTCAACCACTCGCCCATTCCCCCACTCACTCAATCATCCACTTAATAAAAAATATATATATAATGGGTAACGTTTCGGGCAATAACCTTACATTATGACAAGAGCAGCAATTGCCCCTACATTCTATTGTAGGCTACATTTACCCTCCCACTCACTCAAGCACTCACCCAATCATAAACTCACTCATCCACTAATTCAACCACTCACCCAATGATAAACTCACTCATCCACTCACTCACCCAACCACGTATCCTCCAACTCACTCAGCCACTCACTAAAGCACTCACCCAATGATCAACTCACTCAACCACCCACTCAACCAATCACCCACCCACTCAACCACTCACACTCACCCACTCACCTACCCACTCACCTACCCACTCCCACTCAACCACTCACACTCCCACTCACCCACCCACTCAACAACTCACCTACCCACTCACCTACCCACTCACCTACCCACTCACCTACCCACTCACACTCCCACTCAACCACATACACATTCCTACTCAACCACTCACCCACTCAACAACTCACCTACCCACTCACCTACCCACTCACCTACCCACTCACCTACCCACTCACACTCCCACTCAACCACTCACCTACCCACTCACCTACCCACTCACACTCCCACTCAACCACTCACCCACCCACTCAACAACTCACCTACCCACTCACCTACCCACTCACCTACCTACTCACCTACCCACTCACACTCCCACTCAACCACTCCCCCATCCACTCAACCACTCACCCACTCACCTACCCACTCACCTACCCACTCACCTACCCACTCACACTCCCACTCAACCACTCACCCACTCACTCACCTACCCACTCACCCACCCACTCAACAACTCCCCCACCCACTCAACCACTCAACCACTCACCTACCCACTCACCTACCCACTCACCTACCCACCCACCTACCCACTCACCCACCCACTCAACAACTCCACCCACCCACTCAACAACTCCACCCGCCCACTGTCTTCTCCAATGAGCAGCACTTGCCTCTACACTCCATCGTAGGCTACGCGGGGGACCTTTGCATTGTGTGCCTCCGATCATCGACGCAGCTGACGGCCACCGCACGCGCCCCGCTGACGCCATTGCCCCGTGGTGCCCCACCACGCCCCCTCCCCCCCCACCGAACGTCACAGCCGCCCCGTCACGTGTACGCGGTCACGTGACCGTGGCGAGGCGCCGGGCGGGAGGCCACGCGGTGCGCCGCATGGCCGCCTTCTCGACGCGTTTCGGGCGCCGGGGGCCTCGCGGCGGCCTTGGGAGCCGCCTGTCGAGGCTCCGCAGACGGCCCAGCGTCTCGTACAAGGTCCCCATCTCCTGACTGGTGGCGAGGCGCGAGGCATCGACGCCACGGGCACACCGGGGTGAGCGAGACGACGGGGTGTGGGGTGGGTGTGTGGGTGTGTGGTGTGGGTGTGGGGTGGGTGTGTGGGTGTGGGGTGGGTGTCTGTGTCTGTGTGTGTCTGTCTGTGTGTGTCAGTCTGTGTGTGTGTGTCTGTGTGTCTGTGTGTTTCTGTGTGTCTGTCTGTGTGTGTCTGTGTGTGTCTGTGTGTGTCTGTCTGTGTGTGTGTCTGTCTGTGTGTGTGTCTGTGTGTGTGTGTCTGTGTGTTTCTGTGTGTTTCTGTGTGTGTCTGTGTGTGTCTGTGTGTCTGTATGTGTGTGTCTGTCTGTGTGTGTGTGTCTGTGTGTTTCTGTGTGTTTCTGTGTGTGTCTGTGTGTGTCTGTGTGTGTCTGTGTGTCTGTCTGTGTGTGTCTATCTGTGTGTGTCTGTCTGTGTGTGTGTGTCTGTGTGTTTCTGTGTGTTTCTGTGTGTGTCTGTGTGTGTCTGTGTGTCTGTCTGTGTGTGTCTGTGTGTGTGTGTGTTTCTGTGTGTTTCTGTGTGTGTGTCTGTATCTGTGTGTTTCTGTGTGTTTCTGTGTGTGTGGGTCTGTCTGTGTGTGTCTGTGTGTGTGTCTGTGTGTTTCTGTGTGTGTATCTGTGTGTGTGTCTGTCTGTTCGTGTATGTGTGTGTGTGTGTCTGTGTGTTTCTGTGTGTGTATCTGTGTGTGTGTCTGTCTGTGTGTCTGTGTGTGTGTGTCTGTGTGTTTCTGTGTGTGTATCTGTGTGTGTGTCTGTCTGTGCATGTATGTGTGTGTGTCTGTCTGTGTTTGTGTCTGTGTGTGTCTGTGTGTGTCTGTCTGTGTGTCTGTGTGTTTCTGTGTGTGTGTCTGTGTGTCGGTATCTGTGTGTGTCTGCGTCTGTGTGTGTCTGTCTGTGCGTGTATGTGTGTGTCTGTGTCTGTGTGTGTCTGTCTGTGCGTGTATGTGTGTGTCTGTCTGTGTTTGTGTCTGTGTGTGTCTGTCTGTGTGTGTGTCTGTGTGTGTGTCTGTCTGTGTGTGTGTGTGTGTGTCTGTGTGTGTGTCTGTATGTCTGTGTGTTTGTGTATCTGTCTGTGTGTCTGTCTGTGTGTATCTGTGTGTTTCTGTGTGTTTCTGTGTGTGTGGGTCTGTCTGTGTGTGTCTGTGTGTGTGTGTGTCTGTGTGTTTCTGTGTGTGTATCTGTCTGTGTGTCTGTCTGTGTGTATCTGTGTGTTTCTGTGTTTCTGTGTGTGTGGGTCTGTCTGTGTGTGTCTGTGTGTGTGTGTCTGTGTGTCTGTGTGTTTCTGTGTGTGTATCTGTGTGTGTCTGTCTGTGTGTATGTGTCTCTGTGTGCGTGTGTCTGTGTGTGTCTGTCTGTGTGTATGTGTGTCTGTGTGTTTCTGTGTGTGTATCTGTGTGTGTGTCTGTCTGTGTGTATGTGTGTCTGTGTCTGTGTGTGTGTCTGTCTGTGTGTGTGTCTGTGTGCGTCTCGTCTCTCATCTCTCTCTCATGTCAGGCGGCGCCGTACGAACGGGAGGATCACTGGGATGCCATTCACACGGCAAGCTCCGCTCACAGCAACACAGCAACAGCAGCAGCGGCGGCGGCATCAACAACAACAACAGCAGCAGCAGCGTCAACAACAACAACAACAGCAGCAGCAGCAGAAATGTCAGCAGTGCACCCCAATCAACTTGGGTTCGTCGGAGGAATAAGAGGGGAAGGAGGAGGAGGAGGGGGAGGAGGGGGAGGGGAGGAGGGCAAAGAGGAGGGGGAAGGGAGGAGGGAGGGAGGGGGAAGGGAGAGGAGGCTGAGGAGGAGGAGGAGGATGAGGAAGCAAAAGTTCAGCAGTTAGAGAACGGTCCGCGGAAGTGGATGTCACAGATGCACCTCTTAGATCCCTTCTTCTGAGAGTGGCACTCTGATCCAACATCACCACCATCACTACCATCACCACCATCACTACCATCACCACCACCATCACCAACATCACTACCATCACCACCATCACCAACATCACTACCATCACCACCACCAGCACCACCATCACTACCATCACCACCATCACTACCATCACCACCATCATCACCATCATCGTTAGCATCACCACCACTATCACCAACATCACCACCACCATCACCAACATCACTCAGTTTAACACGTAGGCTTTCGCGACCAATATTATTCATAATAAAGGTTTTTGGGTTAGATCGTGTTAATTTATAAGTGTGTCGTAACCCTCCACCACCCGACACGGCCAATCAGCAAAAAAAGTGTCACGTTGACAAAAGACAAATAATTCACTACTTCAGCCCACCGGTGTGTTGAAGAGTGAATCCACATTTACAGCTTGAGTACGACGTTTCGCTGGTAAATACATCCAGCATCATCGGGCAATTCGCCAGAATGGTAAAGCCCTCGCTTGCTCCCGGTTTTATATAGAGCAGCAGGGTGACGTCATCAAATTGACAAATTAGCCCGTGTTTTGCAAAAGCAAAACATTACAGTAAGATTTGGTACAGTACACAAAATTCAAAAACTAGTATCTTGCACTAAAGATGCATTATCTAAACTATCAACAGAAGGTGTATATCGGATTAATTGTTCATGTGGCAGCTGCTACATTGGGCAGACGGGACGTAACATCAGTGTAAGACTAAAAGAACATCAGAGAAATATTATATTATCTCAAACACAACTGTTGGCAGTGGCAGAACATGCTTGTCAACAAGGACACTCAATTGATTTTGACAATGTTGCAGTGGTGTGTAAAACTAATTATTACTGGCAAAGACTAATTAGAGAATCCATTGAAATTGAGAGGAACAAGAATAACTTTAATCGCTCTGACAGCTACCGGCTTAGTGCGGCCTGGAAGCGTATTATTAAATAATACACATTACATTTTGATTTAAAGAATTACTAATCTACAACTCATTACTAATCATAACCAATGACTGATTACTAATCGATTATATAATTACAATACCCACCTCCGCCTCTAATCACTGCACCTGATATGAGTTAAGTGATGACGTCACCCTGCTGCTGCTCGATATAAAACCCTGAGCAAACGAGGGCTTTACCATTCTGGTGAATTGCCCGACGATGCTGGAAGTATTTATCAGTGAAACGTCGTACTCAAACTGTAAATGTGGATTCACTCTTCAACACACCGGTGGGCTAAAGTAGTGAATTATTTGTCTTTTGTCAACGTGACACTTTTTTTTTGCTGATTGGCCGTGTCGGGTGGTGGAGGGTTACGACACATTTATAAATAAACGCGATCTAACCCAAAAACCGTTATTATGACCAACATCACTACCACCACCATCATCACTACCATCACTACCATCACCAACATCACTACCATCACCACCATCACCACCATCACCAACATCACCACCACCATCACTACCATCACCACCATCACTACCATCACCAACATCACTACCACCACCATCACTACCACCACCATCACCACCACCATCACCACCACCATCACCACCACCATCACCACCACCACCACCATCACCACCACCATCACCACCACCATCACCACCACCATCACCACCACCACCATCACTACCACCACCATCACCACCACCACCACCATCACCACCACCACCATCACCACCACCATCACTACCACCATCACCACCACCATCACCACCACCACCATCACCACCACCATCACCACCACCATCACCACCACCATCACCACCACCACCATCACTACCACCACCATCACCACCACCACCACCATCACCACCACCACCATCACCACCACCATCACTACCACCATCACCACCACCACCATCACCACCACCATCACCACCATCACCACCACCATCACCACCACCATCACCACCACCACCATCATCACCACCACCGCCCTTCGCACCACTCCACTGCTGGATGAATGAAGGACCCCAACATTCAGGCCCACTGCTCAGTCTCGGTCGTGACGCTTCACTCTGACCCGTCAACAACAACAACAACAAATAACAACAACAACCAACAACAACAATAACAACAACAAACAACAAATAACAACAACAACAACAACAAACAAATAACAACAACAAACAACAACAACACAAACAACAACAAACAACAACAACAAAAGCAGTAATAATTGGGTGCTCGTTATCCCCCCACCCCCCCCCCCCATTGTTATGCTCCCCCCCCCCCATTGTTTACGCTATTCGCCCCCCCCCCATTGTTTACGCTACTCCCCCCACCCATTGTTTACGCTACTCCCCCCCCCCATTGTTTACGCTATTCGCCCCCCCCCCCCATTGTTTACGCTACTCCCCCCACCCATTGTTTACGCTACTCCCCCCCCCCATTGTTATGCTCCCCCCCCCCCCATTGTTTACGCTATTCGCCCCCCCCATTGTTTACGCTACTCCCCCCCCCCATTGTTATGCTATTCCCCCCCCCCATTGTTTACGCTACTCCCCCCACCCCTCCCCCCATTGTTTACGTTATTCGCTGTTGTTGTTGTTGCTGTAAAAGCTTGACGCGTGAAATGACGCCCAAGTGCCAGCCAAGGGCGCAGAGGGGTAGAGGCGCAGCCCTGCAATTCCCTACGAGGAGTAGCGTGATGGAGAATGAAACAATAAATATTTACATCGCTTAACACGGCTGCGTGTCAAATAATTACACTGTGAGTCTGTGTGACTGTGTGTTTGTCTGTGTGTCTGTCTGTGTGTTTGTCTGTGTGTCTGTCTGTGTGTCTGTGTGTGTGTGTGCGTGTCTGTGTGTGTGTCTGTGTGTCTGTATGTGTGTTTGTCTGTATGTCTGTATGTGTGTCTGTGTGGCTGTGTGTGTGTCTGTTAAGGCAATACGGGGAATCTTTGTCTGTGTCTGTGTGTGCCTGTGTGTCTGTGTGTGTGTGTGCGTCTGTGTTTCTGTACGTGTGTGTGTGTCTGTGTGTGTGTCTGTGTGTCAATGCGGTTTCAGGAAAGGGTGGTCATGCACAGATGCCATATTTTCTGTCCGTCTGCTACAGCAGAGGTGTAGGGAATTCCAACAAGACCTACATCTCTGCTTTATTGACCTGGTCAAGGCCTACCATCAGTAGGCCTGGGCTCTGGGTTGTTCTTCGTGTTTTTGGAATCCCTGACCCTCTGCTCACGATCATGAAGGACCTTCATGATGGTTAGCGGGGCCGGGTAAAACTACGTGGCCTGGAGTCAGAGCCATTCCCTTTACACCTTGGGGTGCGACAGGGATGTCCTCTGGCTCCCACATTATTTAACATCTATTTTGATCACGTAGTTCGTGAAGCCTTCAATAGCTGTACCGGGGGAATTTCCATTTGGTACAGATATAATGGGAGGCTGATCGATGCCCAGGTGCGGTCAAAGGATGGCTCCCTATTGGTCAACCACGTTATGTATGTCAATGATTTGGTAATTGCTGCTCATTCAGAGGACGAGTTAGAGACGCTTCTTCTGAAACTGGAATGTGCCACTAAGAGGTGGGGCCTTACCATCAGCCCCACTAAAACTAAGCACCTGCCTGAGTATTTTGTACCATCGGACAGTCCACCCCCACAACTCCCAATTGGTGATGGGGCAGTTGTGGAGAGAGTGGAGAGTTTCCCATACTTGGGCAGTATGCTCATGACTGGCTCCGGTTTGGCAGCGGAGGTCTCACTCCAAATCAGTCGAGCAGCAATATCTTTTGATCGGTTACGTAACGCTGTGTGGAAGCTGCCTGGTCTGTCGCTCCGCACGAAACTTCAGGTCTTCTTGGCCACAGTCATTCCCTCCCTTCTCTACGCTTGCGAAACGTGGACCCCCCTAATGGAGCATCTTCGCCAGTTAGAAACATTTAGGCTGGCCTGACTATGATCCATCCTGGGTTTGACCAGACTGGATTGTGTGAGGAGCTCACAAATCCTTGAAAGATCTGGGCAAAGTCCCATCGGTGAGCTCCTCCAGCAGGCAAAGCTGCGTTGGCTGGGTCATGTAGCCCGCATGCCCAGCCACCGCATGCCGAAACAGCTTTTGTTCGGCCGGATTGAGGGGGCTAAATGGGCGCAGCACGGGCTAGAGAAGAGATGGAGTGATGTGGTACAGGATGACGTGGAGATGAGTGGACTTGCCGATGACTGGTACCAGCGGTGTCAAAATCGGCCTCAGTGGTGGAGGCTCGTGAAGGACGCTACTGGGCAATTGGAGGCAGTCGCCCTCCAACAACAACAGAGGGTGCTCACAACAACAAGTGGAGCGCCAGGTGGCTAAAGTACAGCAAGTTGGCACAGTAGGGGGCACAGGTGGTGCATCAGCCAGTCATCTCAGGCAGTCGACCCGTGGCACCTGGGTCTGCCCCGTGACCTCCTGCCAGCGGGTGTTCGACACTTCACGTGGCCTCAAGGTGCACATAGCCTGGCACAAGCGTCGTGGTGACGTCACTGCCACTTAGTGGCAAATGGCGGTTGTCGTTGTTGTGTCTGTGTGTGTGTCTGTTTGTGCGTCTGTGTGTCTGTGTAGTCCGGCAAAACAACCCCCTACCTCCTCGCGGTGCCGGACGGGCAACTCTGTCGTGGACAGTGCTGTGGGGGGAGGACCAATTCCGATTGGCCCCTCCCCTCATGGCGTCTGTGTCCACCACAGTGGCTATACGGGGGCTCTGGATGGGTGTGAGGGGCTGGTAACCCCTCCACCTTCAATTAATTATCATTAAACTACGACTGAAATATGTAACTAATAATCTTGTGCCGGAGGCACCGGGGGCACAGGCGTATATGGCGTCTCCTGGCCAAGCCCCAATTGGCGGAGCCAGGAGATTGAATCTCTACCCTCGGGGCTCCTCCAGAAACAACGAAAAGCCACTACGGATGGCCACGTGGAATGTTCGAACTCTCACTGCGGAGGAGAGGCTGCCACTCCTCTGTCAGGAGCTGAACCGGTACCACCTGGATCTCTGTGGCATTCAGGAGGTCCGGTGGACCGGTTCTGGCTCCTGCCACCATGAGGGGTGGACAGTCCTCTACTCGGGGCAGCAGACTGCCAAACAACAGGGTGTGGCTCTTCTTTTGAACAAAAGAATGAAGGGGGCGTGGGAGCGTGGCGGTGAGGTGTGAGAAGCTGTAAGCACCACGCTACTTTGGGCTCGCCATCCCATCAACCGAGGGCGAGGAGTGGTGGTCGTGATTACTTATGCCCCCACCAAAGACGAACATCCGTGGAGGGATGCAGGCAAAGCCGATGAGTCAGATGCCTTCTATGACCTCCTGTCACAGGTGCTGGCTAAAGTGGCCCCTCGGGAGAGAGTCATCTTGTTGGGTGACTTCAATGCCCGAGTTGGTCATGATGCTGGCACCTTGTCTGGAGTGATTGGAGGGCATGGGCCAGATCAGCTCAATAACAACGGTAGGAGGCTGCTAGATTTTTGTGCAGCCCATGGGCTTGTAATTACCAACACGCTGTTCCGGCATCGGCGCATCCACACACCACCATGGATGCATGCGGGGTCAAAGCAAGAACATCTGCTGGACTACATAGTGACGGACCAGCGGAAGCGAGCCCATGTCCTTGACACCAGGACCTACCGTGGAGCTGATCTGTCCTCCGACCATCGACTAGTCATCTGTAAGATGCGCCTGCCATTCTTCCACTCCAGTGGTGGGTGTACACCCAGGACCCCATTCCAAACTATAGTGGCCTGGTCTCAGTTATCTGATGAAAGCTGCAAGCGAAAATTTCATCATCGCTTGCGGCTGGGGTTGGCATCGTCCTCCACTCCTCCTGATGTTGAGGGTAAGTGGGCAAGGTTTAGGACTGTGACTCATGCAGCTGCAATGGCTGCTTTGGGTACGCGGTCCAGACCTCCCCGGAGACCCTGGCTGACAAAGGTGTTCAGGATGGTTGAGAAAAAGCAACAGGCCCACTGTCATCGGCTACAGAATCCCACGTCAGAGAATGAGGAGGCTTACCGCAGCCTTCGCTCGGAGGTTCGGAAAGCCGTGAGGCGCTGCAAGGATGGGTGGTGGTCGCGGGTTGCTGAGGAGATGGAGTCTGCCTCAGTGGCCTGCGATCACAAAACTTTATTTAACTCCATCAAAAAAGTAACCTGCAGTGCCACACCTATTACCATCATTAGGGGAAAAAACGGTGATCCAATCTCCGACCCCCAAGAACAGGTTTGAAGATTTGCTGAGCATTTCTGTGAGGTCTTGGGGGAGGGAAAATCCTTCAGCCAGGAAAACATCGTGGCACAAAGTGAGGATGACACTGCTGAGGCTGCGGTGCATCAAATATTGGAAGAAGTCACCCCCTGTGAGTGGCTGGCTGAAGTGCCATCTGTTGAGAAAGTATTGAAGGTGATCCGGAGTCTGAGACCAGGAAAGGCAGCGGGCAGAGATGATCTCCCAAGCGAAATGCTGAGTGAGGGTGGCGTTTGTGCACAGACTGCCCAATATGACATCATAACAACAGTCTGGGCCACTGGACGGGTTCTGCAGGATTGGAAGGATGCGCTGGTGGTCCCCCTCTTTAAGAAGGGGGACCGCACAGACTGTAACAACTACAGGGGCATCTCACTCCTCAGTGTGCCGGGAAAGGTCCTGACAAGGACTATTCAACATCGCCTTGCCAGGCACGCTGAGGAGAGGCTTGCGGAGCCCCAATGCGGTTTCAGGAAAGGGCGGTCCTGCACAGATGCCATATTTTCTGTCCGTCTGCTAGAGCAGAGGTGTAGGGAATTCCAGCAAAACCTACATCTCTGCTTTATTGACCTGGTCAAGGCCTATGATACCATCAGTAAGCCTGGGCTCTGGGTTGTTCTTTGTACTTTTGGAGTACCTGACCCTCTGCTCACGATCATTAAGGACCTTCATGATGGTGAGCGGGCCCGGGTAAAACTACGTGGCCGGGAGTCAGAACCATTCCCTGTACACCTTGGGGTGCGACAGGGATGTCCTCTGACTCCCAGATTATTTAACATCTATTTTGACCACATAGTTCGTGAAGCCTTCAAAAGCTATACCGAAGAATCTCCATATGGTATAGATCAAATGGGAGGCTGATCGATGCCTGGGTGCGGTCAAGTGATGGCTCCCTATTGCTCAACCACATTATGTATGCCGATGATTTGGTAAAAGCTGCTCATTCAGAGGAGGAGTTGGAGACGCTGCTGCTGAGACTGGAGCGTGCCACTAAGAGATGGGGCCTTACCATCAGCCCCACCAAAACTAAGCACCTGCCTGGGTATTTTGTACAATCGGACACTCCACCCTCACAACTCCCAATCGGTGATGGGGCAGTTGTGGAGAGAGTGGAGAGTTTCCCATACCTGGGCAGTGTGCTCATGACCGGCTCCAGTTTAACATCAGAAGTCTCACTCCGAATCAGTCGAGCGGCAATATCTTTTCATCGGTTGCGTAACGCTGTGTGGAAGCTACCTGGTCTGTCGCTCCGCACTAAGCTTCAGGTCTTCTCGACCACGGTTATTCCCTCCCTTCTCTACACTGGCGAAACGTGGACGCCCCCTAATGGAACATCTTCGCCGGTGAGAAACATTTAGGCTGGCCTGCCTACGATCCATCCTGGGTTTGACCAGGCTGGATTGTGTGAGGAGCTCACAAATCTTTGAAAGATTTGGGCAAGGTCCCATCGGTGAGCTCCTTCGGCAGGCAAGGCTGCGTTGGCTGGGCCATGTAGCCCGCATGCCCAGCCACCGCATGCCGAAACAGCTTCTGTTTGGCCGGATCGAGGGAGCTAAACGGGCGCGGCACTGGCTAGAGAAGAGATGGAGTGACGTGGTACAGGAGGACGTGGAGCTGAGTGGACTTGCCAATGACCGGTACCAGCGTTGTCAAGATCGGCCTCTGTGGAGGAGGCTCGTGAAGGACGCTACTGGGCAGTTGGAGGTAGTCGCCCTCCAACAACAATGGAGGGCGGAGGAGCGACGCTCACAACAACGAGCGGAGCGCCGGGTGGCTAAAGCACAGCAAGTTGGCACAGTAGGGGGCACAGGTGGTGCATCAGCCAGTCATCTCAGTCAGTCGACCCGTGGCACCTGGGTCTGCCCTGTGACCTCCTGCCCGCGGGCGTTCGACATTTCACATGGCCTCTAGGTGCACATGGCCTGGCACAAGCGTCGTGGTGACGTCACCGCCACTTAGTGGCGAATGGCGGTTGTTGTTGTGTCTGTGTGTCTGTCTGTGTCTGAGTCTGTGTCTGTCTGTGTGTCTGTCTGTGAGTCTGTCTGTGTGTCTGCCTGTGTGTCTGTCCGTGTGTTTGTCTCTGTGTGTGGCCGGTCAGCGCTACGCTGCGCTACGAACCCGGCCACCTGAGTTTGATTCCCGCTCATGGCTACCAACACCACGTGACGATTGTTTGAGCCGGTCCTGTGCCTCCCCTAGATCGACTCAGCCTCAAATAAGTACCTGGTGTAGCGGTGTGTAGTAAACATCGCCACTGGGGAGACAAAGGCGGCCGGGCGTGGTGTTGGCTGG
Source organism: Petromyzon marinus (assembly GCF_010993605.1). NCBI lineage: Eukaryota > Metazoa > Chordata > Hyperoartia > Petromyzontiformes > Petromyzontidae > Petromyzon > Petromyzon marinus. The sequence continues at coordinate 82,379 of NW_022638995.1, read as the reverse complement.
CCACCGCACCCCCTCGTGTGCCGTGCCCGCCTGGATAGATGCTTCTTGCTAAAAGCACTTGCCCCTACAGTCTGTTAAAGGCTATACGGGGGATCTTTGTCTATTCATTGCGTGGCCTTAATAGATACAATTTATATTTTTGGTTATTTTGGTAAAGTCACGTAAATAGAAAATAAAAAAGAAAAGCAAAAAAACCCCTAAATTTCTGGAAATTGCCCTTCTTCATGGTACATTCACACAGTCACCCACCTACTCACCCACACACTCACCAATCCCACGTATACACCCACTTATCTACAACTGGCTCGGTGAGTTGGTGTGTGAGGGGGGTGGGTGAGTAGATGAGTGGGTGAGTAGGTGGGGTTGGTGAATGAGTGGGTGATTGGAATTGGTGAGTAGGTGGATGGGTGATTAGGTGGATGGGTGAGTAGGTGGATGGGTGAGTGGGTGGATGTGTGAGTGGGTGGATGTGTGAGTGGGTGGCTGGCAGGATGGATGGATGAGTGCGTGGGTGGGTGGATGGGTGAGTGGGTGGGTGAGTGGATGGGTGAGTGGATGGGTGAGTGGATAGGTGAGTGCATAGGTGGATGGGTGAGTGGGTGGATGGATGGGTGAGTGGGTGAGTGGATGGGTGGGTGTGTGGATGGGTGGGTGGGTAAATGGGTGGTTGGGTGGGCGGATGGGTGAGTTGGTTTGTGAGTGGGGGGGGGGTTGGTGAGTGAGTAGGTGAGTCACCCACCGAATCAACCACCCACTCGCCCACCCCCCTACTCACAAACCAACTCACTCACCCATCGACCCACTCACCCACTCACCCACCCATCCACTCACCCACTCATCCACCCATCCACTCACCCACTCACCCGTCCAGTCATCCACTCACCCGCCATGTCAATGACACTACTCCTGCTGGGTGGAGTCTCGACTTATTATCCCCAAGCATGAACAACATCGCTCTACGTGGCAATGGCGCCCCCTCCTGGACTGGCAACGCAGCTGCTGCTGATCGGGAATCAAAACTCGAGTGGGTGGTTGGGTGAGTGGATTGGGTGAGTGGGAGAGTGGGTGGTTGGGAGAGTGGATGCATGGGTGGTTAGGTGAGTGGGTGGTTGGGTGGATGGGTGAGTTGATGAATGAATGGTTGGGTGGATGGGTGATTGGGTGGTTCAGTGATTGGGTGAGAAGGTGAGTGGGTGAATGGGTGGTTGGTTGGATGGGTGGTTGGGTGAGTGGGTTGGCTACGTACGATGCGAAAGACGTTTAACCTATATACACAAACCCACTCACTCACCTAGTCACTCACTCACCCACCTACTCACTCAACCACTCACTCACCCACCTACTCACTCACCCACCAATTCACTCAACCACTCAATCACCCACTTACTCACTCACCCACTCACTCACTCACCTACTCACTCACTCACCCACTCATCCACTCACTCACCCACCCACCTATTCACTCACCAATCCACCCACACAGATTCCGACTTCCCATTGGCTCTCCGGGGTCCCGGCTCCCCCATTGGTTCAGCACCCCAAGACCCGCCCACCGCCATTGGCTATGCAGAGTACCGCCTCCCCCATTGGTTCAGGGCCCAAGACCCGGCCTGCCCATTGGCTATCCCAGTTATCCTTCCCCACCCATTGGGTCAGCACCCCTAAGATCCGGCTTACCCATTGGCTATCCCTGTGATCCCGCCCCACCCATTGGCGCAACACCCCTAAGACCCCGGCCCACCCATTGGCTATCCCGGTGATCCCGCCCCACCCATTGGGCTCAGCCACCCCTAAGACCCGGGCCCACCCATTGGCTATCCCGCCTATATAAGGGAACGGCGTTACAACCGCCATTGCTGTCTGCTGCGTCTCCTCTCCCTCTGCTGTGTCGCAGCTGTCCGCTCTGTTGCTGCGTCTCCGCCTTCGAACGTCGCCGGAGAAGGAGACTCGAGGGTCTACGAAGGAAGGAGGAGGAGAGACACAGGGAGGGAAAGGTCTTGGTGGTGGTGTTGGTGGTGGACAGTACGATGGCGAGCAGAGCGGTTTGTGTGCTCAAGGGCGATTCGCCCGTGACCGGCACGGTGCATTTCGAACAGGAGGTGACCACACACACATAGACACACACAGACACACACAGACACACATAGACACACACACACACCACTCAACACATAGACACACACACACATAGACACACACCACACACAGACACACCACACACACAGACACACACACACAACAAAGACAAAGATCCCCCGTATAGCCTTAACAGACTGTAGGGGCAAGTGCTGTTAGCGAGCACCTATGAAGGCCGGAACGGTACACGAGGGGGTGGGTGGCCAGCACCACGCCCGACCGCCTTTGTCTCCCTAGTGACGATGTTTACACACCGCACCAGGTACTCATTTGAGGCTGAGTTGACCTAGGGGAGGCCCGGGACCGGTTCAGATATCGAACCCGGGTCGCCAGGTTCATAGCGCAGCGCGCTAACCGCTACACTATCGCTCCCCACACACACACAGACACACACACACAGACACACCACACACAAACACACACCACTCAACACATAGACACACACAACACACACCACACAGACACACCACACAGACACACAGACACACACAGACACCACATAACACACCACACACAACACACCACGCCACACACAGACACACACCACTCAACACACCACACAACACACACCACACACATCACACACACCACACACAGACACACACCACAACACATAGACACACACCACAACACATAGACACACACAACACACACCACACAGACACACCACACAGACACACAACACAGACACCACACAACACACCACACACAACACACCACGCCACACACGCCACACACACACCACACGCAACACAACACACCACACGCAACACCACACACCACACGCAACACAACACACCACACACCACACGCCACACCACACACCACACGCCACACCACACACCACACGCAACACAACACACCACACGCAACACACCACACACACACCACACGCAACACAACACACCACACACAGACACACACACACCACACACACACAGACACACACACACCACAACACATACAGACACATCACACACACCCCACACACACCACAGACACAACACACACACCACAGACACAACACACACACCACACACATACAGACACACGACATACACCCCACGCACAACACACCACAACACACACAGACACACCAGACACAGACACACCACACCACACACAACACACACAGACACACCACACCACACAACACACCACAAGACACACACCACACACACAGACACACCACACCACACACAACACACACGCCACACACAACACACACCACACAACACACACCACAAGACACACAGATACACACCACAACACACACACACAGACACACCACACAACACACCACACCACACACACGCAATACACCCCACACACACCACGCCACACATACACCCCACACACACACGGACAAAGCTCCGCGTGTAGCCTCTAGCAGGCTGTCGTGGCAAGTGCCGGTGGGTGTCCAGCAGCACCACGCCCGGCCGCCTTTGTCTCCCCCAGTGCTAGCGATGTTTACTACACTACTACACCGCTATACCAGGTACTCATTTGATGCTGAGTCGACCTAGGGGAGGCCCAGGACCGGTTCAGAGAATCGTCACCGGTGGTGGTGGTGATGGCCGTGAGCGGGAATCGAACCCGGGTCGCCGGGTTCAGTAGCGCAGTGTGGCGCTAACCACTACACCCACCGCTCCACACACACAACACACAGATTCTAAATTTCGATTTAAAGCTTTCGATTCATCTGCCTTGGTTATTTCGGTAAAGTCACCACCACGTAGAATGAGAATAAAATAATAAATTGATAAAATAAAATAACACCAATAATTTTCTCACGACGTTTCGCTTGTGTTGTGGCCGAAACGTCGTGAGAAAATTATTGTGTTATTTTATCAATTTATTTTATTCTCATTCTACGTGACTTTACCGAAAGAACCAAAGAACACAGATTCTATTTGATTGCATCATTGCTCACGATGAATCGATGAGCAATAACCTATTACTCGTCCATTCCGGCTGTTGTGTTTATAGGGGCGTTGGCTTGCAAGGAGGTCGTGGGTTCGATCCCGACCCTGACAATGCCTGCTGCTGCTGCTGTATATTTGGAGTCTGCGTCTCTCTCACCATCATCATCACGGTAGCTAGGAAATGTTTACCTCGCCTGGTGTACAGGAGGTCGTGGGTTCCACCACCATCATCATCACGGTGGCTAGGAGATGTTGACTACCTCGCCTGGTGTACAGGAGGTCGTGGGTTCCACCATCATCATCATCACGGTAGCTAGGAGATGTTGACTACCTCGCCTGGTGTACAGGAGGTCGTGGGTTCCACCATCATCACGGTGGCTAGGAGATGTTGACTACCTCGCCTGGTATGCAGGAGGTCGTGGGTTCCACCCCGACCCTGACACTGCCTGGTGTATATTTGGAGTCTGCGTGTCACTCTCTCATCATCATCATCACGGTGGCTAGGAGATGTTGACTACCTCGCCTGGTGTACAGGAGGTCGTGGGTTCCACCACCATCATCATCACGGTGGCTAGGAGATGTTAATTACCTCGTCAGGTATACAGGAGGTCGTGGGTTCCATTCAGGGTGTTTCAAAAAAGATGGACCCGATTTGAAATGGCTACATCTCTGAAATTGGGTCCATCTCTTTAAAACACCCTGTATTTGGAGTCTGCGTCTCTCTCTCTGTCCCTGTGGTTGCGTGGATTTGCCTCCAGGTCCTCCGCCTTTCACCCTACCACATTGAGAATCAACGTCACGCCTTTAGGGAGTTATTCGGCTGCTGCTTATACATTTCCACGCCATGATGATGATGAGGATGATAAGGCCACTCCGTTTGAGCTTGCTGTCACTTGTGATAGCCAGGATGTCGTTTCTGAAACGGAGCAACTTGCATGGGCAGCTCAGTGGGGCCTTACACTGAAAATTAAAAAAATAAGAAATGGTGTAAATGTAAATGCCGATGTCAGTGGTTTCGCCGCTTTGCTTGGCTTTAATCGCCCTTCGTGAATCCACCACTTCTGACGACGACGATGACCCCCCCCCACTGCGTAATTATCTGGAGCACTAATCGCCTGACGTTCGGTTAGTTTCATGGCTGGGATGATTGCGCCGCGATTCGAGTCTGGGGTAAGATGATGCCGGGGGTTGTTGTCGCTGTACAGCGGTGTCACGATCGGTCTCCGCTGAGGAGGAGGAGGAGGCGAAGGACGCTACAGGACAAGTGCCAGGCTAGGTGCACCTTGAGGCTGCCTCGGCGGCTTGGAGGCAGTCGCCCCCGCCAGCGGCAACAACGGAGGGCGGAGGAGCGACGCTCACAACAAACGAGCGGAGTGCCGGGCGGATAAAACGAACGGGCGTTCAAGCTGTGTGGTGCATCTCTGCCAGTCATCTCAGTCAGTTGACCCATGGCACCTGGGTCTGTCCTGTGACCTGCACCTAGCCTGGCACAGCAGTCAACCCATGGCACCTGGGTCTGTCATGTGACCTGCACCTAGCCTGGCACAGCAGTCAACCCATGGCACCTGGGTCTGTCATGTGACCTGCACCTAGCCTGGCACAGCAGCAGTCAACCCATGGCACTTGGGTCTGTCATGTGACCTGCACCTAGCCTGGCACAGCAGTCAACCCATGGCACCTGGGTCTGTCATGTGACCTGCACCTAGCCTGGCACAGCAGTTAACCCATGGCACCTGGGTCTGTCATGTGACCTGCACCTAGCCTGGCACAGCAGCAGTCAACCCATGGCACCTGGGTCTGTCCTGTGACCTGCACCTAGCCTGGCACAGCAGTCACAACCCATGGCACCTGGGTCTGTCATGTGACCTGCACCTAGCCTGGCACAGCAGTCACAACCCATGGCACCTGGGTCTGTTCTGTGACCTGCACCTAGCCTGGCACAGCAGTCAACCCATGGCACCTGGGTCTGTCATGTGACATGCACCTAGCCTGGCACAGCAGCAGTCAACCCATGGCACCTGGGTCTGTCATGTGACCTGCACCTAGCCTGGCACAGCAGTCACAACCCATGGCACCGGCTGGGGTGTCTGTCCAGTGACCTATCAGCAGCGAAGCACTTCCAACGCTTCACGTGGTCTCGGGAGTGCACCTAGCCTGGCACAGGCGCCGTGGTGACATCACCGCCGCCGTGATTTCGTAGCCTCCCAGTGCAAAGGGGGGGGGTTAGTGGAGGGAATGGCAGCGATTCGATTCTGTCTCGATTCACCACAGCGGGGGGTGGGGAGGGAAAATCCGATTTCCCGTCCTTTGATAAAAAAATATATATAAATTGAGAATCGTCATCATCCAACAAGTGGATGGACCACTGCTGGATGATGATAGTGTGGACTGAGGCCTTCTCCAGCCTCCATCAGCCGTGGTCTGTCCACTGCTGGATGGACGCCTCCCCTAGCCTCCATCATCATCATCAGCTGTGGTCTCTCTACTGGTGGATGTAGACCACCCCTAGACACCACCATCATCATCAGCCGTGGTCTATCTACTGGTGGATGTAGACCACCCCTAGACACCACCATCATCATCATCAGCTGTGGTCTATCTACTGGTGGATGTAGACCACCCCTAGACACCACCACCATCATCATCATCAGCTGTGGTCTATCTACTGGTGGATGTAGACCACCCCTAGACACCACCGCCATCATCATCACCAGCTGTGGTCTATCTACTGGTGGATGTAGACCACCCCTAGACACCAACACCACCACCACCATCATCAGCCGTGGTCTATCTACTGCTGGATGTAGACCACCCCTAGACATCATCATCATCAGCCGTGGTCTATCTACTGGTGGATGTAGACCACCCCTAGACACCACCATCATCATCAGCTGTTCTCTATCTACTGGTGGATGTAGACAACCCCTAGACACCACCACCATCATCATCAGCTGTGGTCTATCTACTGGTGGATGTAGACCACCCCTAGACACCACCACCATCATCATCATCAGCTGTGGTCTATCTACTGGTGGATGTAGACCACCCCTAGACACCACCATCATCATCATCAGCTGTGGTCTATCTACTGGTGGATGTAGACCACCCCTAGACACCACCACCATCATCATCATCAGCTGTGGTCTATCTACTGGTGGATGTAGACCACCCCTAGACACCACCGCCATCATCATCACCAGCTGTGGTCTATCTACTGGTGGATGTAGACCACCCCTAGACACCAACACCACCACCACCATCATCAGCCGTGGTCTATCTACTGCTGGATGTAGACCACCCCTAGACATCATCATCATCAGCCGTGGTCTATCTACTGGTGGATGTAGACCACCCCTAGACACCACCATCATCATCAGCTGTTCTCTATCTACTGGTGGATGTAGACAACCCCTAGACACCACCACCATCATCATCAGCTGTGGTCTATCTACTGGTGGATGTAGACCACCCCTAGACACCACCACCATCATCATCATCAGCTGTGGTCTATCTACTGGTGGATGTAGACCACCCCTAGACACCACCACCACTATCATCATCAGCCGTGGTCTATCTACTGGTGGATGTAGACCACCCCTAGACACCACCACCACCATCATCATCATCAGCCGTGCTCTATCTACTGGTGGATGTAGACCACCCCTAGACACCCATCATCATCAGCTGTGGTCTATCTACTGGTGGATGTAGACCACCCCTAGACACCACCACCATCATCAGCTGTGGTATATCTACTGGTGGATGTGGACCACCCCTAGACACCACCGCCATCATCATCAGCTGTGGTCTATCTACTGGTGGATGTAGACCACCCCTAGACACCACCGCCATCATCATCAGCTGTGGTCTATCTACTGGTGGATGTAGACCACCGCTGGACACCACCATCATCATCAGCTGTGGTCTATCTACTGGTGGATGTAGACCACCCCTAGACACCCACCATCATCATCATCAGCCGTGCTCTATCTACTGGTGGATGTAGACCACCCCTAGACAACCACCACCATCATCATCAGCTGTGGTCTATCTACTGGTGGATGTAGACCACCCCTAGACACCACCACCACCATCATCATCATCAGCCGTGCTCTATCTACTGGTGGATGTAGACCACCCCTAGACAACCACCACCATCATCATCAGCCGTGGTCTATCTACTGGTGGATGTAAACCACCCCTAGACGCCACCATCATCAGCTGTGGTCTATCTACTGGTGGATGTAGACCACCCCTAGACACCACCATCATCATCATCAGCCGTGGTCTATCTACTGGTGGATGTAGACCACCCCTAGACACCACCACCATCATCATCAGCTGTGGTCTATCTACTGGTGGATGTAGACCACCCCTAGACACCACCATCATCATCATCATCAGCCGTGGTCTATCTACTGGTGGATGTAGACCACCCCTAGACACCACCACCATCATCATCAGCTGTGGTCTATCTACTGGTGGATGTAGACCACCCCTAGACACCACCACCATCATCATCAGCTGTGGTCTATCTACTGGTGGATGTAGACCACCCCTAGACAACCACCACCATCATCATCAGCCGTGGTCTATCTACTGGTGGATGTAGACCACCCCTAGACGCCACCACCATCATCATCATCAGCCGTGGTCTATCTACTGGTGGATGTAGACCACCCCTAGACACCCACCACCATCATCATCATCAGCCGTGCTCTATCTACTGGTGGATGTAGACCACCCCTAGACAACCACCACCATCATCATCAGCTGTGGTCTATCTACTGGTGGATGTAGACCACCCCTAGACAACCACCACCATCATCATCAGCCGTGGTCTATCTACTGGTGGATGTAGACCACCCCTAGACACCACCATCATCATCATCAGCTGTGGTCTATCTACTGGTGGATGTAGACCACCCCTAGACACCACCACCATCATCATCAGCTGTGGTCTATCTACTGGTGGATGTAGACCACCCCTAGACACCATCATCATCAGTTGTGGTCTATCTACTGGTGGATGTAGACCACCCCTAGACACCACCACCACCATCATCATCATCAGCCATGCTCTATCTACTGGTGGATGTAGACCACCCCTAGACGCCACCACCATCATCATCATCATCAGCCGTGGTCTATCTACTGGTGGATGTAGACCACCCCTAGACACCACCACCACCATCATCAGCTGTGGTCTATCTACTGGTGGATGTAGACCACCCCTAGACACCACCACCATCATCATCAGCCGTGGTCTATCTACTGGGGGATGTAGACCACCCCTAGACGCCACCACCATCATCATCATCAGCCGTGGTCTATCTACTGGTGGATGTAGACCACCCCTAGACACCACCACCACCATCATCATCATCAGCTGTGGTCTATCTACTGGTGGATGTAGACCACCCCTAGACACCACCACCACCATCATCATCATCAGCCGTGCTCTATCTACTGGTGGATGTAGACCACCCCTAGACACCCATCATCATCAGCTGTGGTCTATCTACTGGTGGATGTAGACCACCCCTAGACACCACCACCATCATCATCAGCCGTGCTCTATCTACTGGTGGATGTAGACCACCCCTAGACACCACCATCATCATCAGCTGTGGTATATCTACTGGTGGATGTGGACCACCCCTAGACACCACCGCCATCATCATCAGCTGTGGTCTATCTACTGGTGGATGTAGACCACCCCTAGACACCACCGCCATCATCATCAGCTGTGGTCTATCTACTGGTGGATGTAGACCACCGCTGGACACCACCATCATCATCAGCTGTGGTCTATCTACTGGTGGATGTAGACCACCCCTAGACACCCACCATCATCATCATCAGCCGTGCTCTATCTACTGGTGGATGTAGACCACCCCTAGACAACCACCACCATCATCATCAGCTGTGGTCTATCTACTGGTGGATGTAGACCACCCCTAGACACCACCATCATCATCATCAGCCGTGCTCTATCTACTGGTGGATGTAGACCACCCCTAGACAACCACCACCATCATCATCAGCCGTGGTCTATCTACTGGTGGATGTAAACCACCCCTAGACGCCACCATCATCAGCTGTGGTCTATCTACTGGTGGATGTAGACCACCCCTAGACACCACCATCATCATCATCAGCCGTGGTCTATCTACTGGTGGATGTAGACCACCCCTAGACACCACCACCATCATCATCAGCTGTGGTCTATCTACTGGTGGATGTAGACCACCCCTAGACACCACCATCATCATCATCATCAGCCGTGGTCTATCTACTGGTGGATGTAGACCACCCCTAGACACCACCACCATCATCATCAGCTGTGGTCTATCTACTGGTGGATGTAGACCACCCCTAGACACCACCACCATCATCATCAGCTGTGGTCTATCTACTGGTGGATGTAGACCACCCCTAGACAACCACCACCATCATCATCAGCCGTGGTCTATCTACTGGTGGATGTAGACCACCCCTAGACGCCACCACCATCATCATCATCAGCCGTGGTCTATCTACTGGTGGATGTAGACCACCCCTAGACACCCACCACCATCATCATCATCAGCCGTGCTCTATCTACTGGTGGATGTAGACCACCCCTAGACAACCACCACCATCATCATCAGCTGTGGTCTATCTACTGGTGGATGTAGACCACCCCTAGACAACCACCACCATCATCATCAGCCGTGGTCTATCTACTGGTGGATGTAGACCACCCCTAGACACCACCATCATCATCATCAGCTGTGGTCTATCTACTGGTGGATGTAGACCACCCCTAGACACCACCACCATCATCATCAGCTGTGGTCTATCTACTGGTGGATGTAGACCACCCCTAGACACCATCATCATCAGTTGTGGTCTATCTACTGGTGGATGTAGACCACCCCTAGACACCACCACCATCATCATCATCAGCCATGCTCTATCTACTGGTGGATGTAGACCACCCCTAGACGCCACCACCATCATCATCATCATCAGCCGTGGTCTATCTACTGTTGGATGTAGACCACCCCTAGACACCACCACCACCATCATCAGCTGTGGTCTATCTACTGGTGGATGTAGACCACCCCTAGACACCACCACCATCATCATCAGCCGTGGTCTATCTACTGGGGGATGTAGACCACCCCTAGACGCCACCACCATCATCATCATCAGCCGTGCTCTATCTACTGGTGGATGTAGACCACCCCTAGACACCACCACCACCATCATCATCAGCCGTGCTCTATCTACTGGTGGATGTAGACCACCCCTAGACGCCACCATCATCATCATCAGCTGTGGTCTATCTACTGGTGGATGTAGACCACCCCTAGACACCACCACCACCATCATCATCAGCCGTGCTCTATCTACTGGTGGATGTAGACCACCCCTAGACAACCACCACCATCATCATCAGTTGTGGTCTATCTACTGGTGGATGTAGACCACCTCTAGACACCACCACCATCATCATCATCAGCCGTGGTCTACTGGTGGATGTAGACCACCCCTAGACACCACCATCATCATCATCAGCCGTGGTCTATCTACTGGTGGATGTAGACCACCCCTAGACACCACCATCATCATCATCAGCTGTGGTCTATCTACTGGTGGATGTAGACCACCCCTAGACACCACCATCATCATCATCAGCCGTGGTCTATCTACTGGTGGATGTAGACCACCCCTAGACTCCACCACCACCATCATCATCATCAGCCGTGCTCTATCTACTGGTGGATGTAGACCACCCCTAGACACCACCACCACCATCATCATCATCAGCTGTGGTCTATCTACTGGTGGATGTAGACCACCCCTAGACACCACCACCATCATCATCAGCCCTGGTCTATTCACTGCGGAATCCCTCCCCGCTAATGAGCGTCACAGCACCGTGTAATGAGGCGTGGGGCGCGTTTCGTGGTTTGACCGCTGCGTGGATGTTGACCAGATTTTCTGGACTGTTCCCTGGCTGTTACCGGTGGATTATTGCGGTCATGACTTGTGCGTGCCTGTGCGTGTGCGTGCGCGTGTGTGTGTGCGTGTGTGTGTGTGCGTGCCTGTGCGTGTGTGTGCGTGTGTGTGTTGGGGGGAGCGATAGTGTAGCGGTTAGCGCGCTGCGCTATGAACCCGGCGACCCGGGTTCGATTCCCGCTCACGGCCAACACCAGTGACGATTTTCTGAACCGGTCCCGGGCCTCCCCTAGGTCGACTCAGCCTCAAATGAGTACCTGGTGCGGTGTGTAAACATTGCCACTAGGGAGACAAAGGCGGTCGGGCGTGGTGCTGGCCACCCACCCCCTCGTGTACCGTTACCGGCCTTCATAGGTGCTCGCTAACAGCACTTGCCCCTACAGTCTGTTAAGGCTATACGGGGGATCTTTGTCTTGTGTGTGTGCGTGTGTGTGTGTGCACGGACAAAGATCCCCTCCACCCGTATAAGCCTTCACGGACTGTTTGGGCAAGTGCTGTTAGCACGCACATCAACAACAACAAGCGCCATTCGTCACTAAGCTGCGGCGGCGACGGCGGTGACGTCACCGCGGAGCTTTGTGCCAGGCTGGGTGCACGTCAAGGCCACGCAAAGTGTCGGAACACCGCCCTCCCCCCCCTTTACCGCATTCGTGCGGTGGCTGTGGCTGTGGCGGTGGCTGTAGCTGTGGCTGTGACTGTGGCGGTGGCTGTGGCGGTGGTGGTGGTGGCTGTGGTGGTGGCTGTGGCGGTGGTGGTGGCGGTGGCTGTGGTGGTGGCTGTGGCGGTGGTGGTGGTGGCGGTGGCTGTGGTGGTGGCTGTGGCGGTGGCTGTGGCGGTGGCGGTGGCGGTGGCTGTGGCTGTGGTGGTGGCTGTGGCGGTGGCTGTGGCGGTGGCTGTGGCGGTGGCTGTGGCGGTGGCTGTGGCGGTGGCTGTGGCGGTGGCGGTGGCTGTGGCTGTGGCTGTGGCGGTGGCTGTGGCTGTGGCGGTGGCTGTGGCTGTGGCGGTGGCTGTGGCTGTGGCGGTGGCGGTGGCTGTGGTGGTGGCGGTAAAATATTTCGGAAACGAAACTTTGACCGTCGCCCTGCGCCGCTTGCTCTGTTGCCCGAAACGCTTTGGTGGGGGGGATGGGGGTGGTGGGCAAAGTTCCCGTGTTGTGGTGGTGGTGGCGATGCGGTGGGTAACCGCCGGGCACTTTCGCCGGCATCCCAGTTGAGCTTTGGAATTGTTGTTTGTGTCGGGAGGCGCTGGGGTCGTGACGCGGTCCTGGGGGGCTCGGGGAGGCTCCGGGCGTCGCTAGTTTAAAAGTTTGCCGCTCGCTACACCGCTCGCTCTCGCTGTCTCTCTCGCTGTGTCCTCTCCAAACCAGCTCAATCCTCCAGTGGGCAGTGTGGTCAACCTCCCAATCTGTCTACCCCTCTCTCCAACCAGCTCTCAAGCCTCTAGTGAGCTGTGGCCACCTCCATTCTGAACCCCTCCAATCTCATCTAGAGATCTGTCTCTCTCTATCCCTCTCTCCTCTCCAAACCAGCTCAAGCGTCCAGTGAGCAATGTGGTCAACCTCCCAATCTGATCTAGAGATCTCTACCCCTCTCTGTCTCTCTCTCTCTCCACATCAGGTCAAGCCTCCACAGTGAGCTGTGTGGCTACCCCCACTCTGAACCTCTCCAATCTCATCTAGAGCTCTGTCTCTCTCGCTGTCTCCTCTCCAAACCAGCTCAATCCTCCAGTGAGCAGTGTGGTCAACCTCCCAATCTGATCTAGAGATCTCTACCCCCTCTCTCCAATCAGCTCTCAAGCCTCTAGTGAGCTGTGGCCACCTCCACTCTGAACCTCTCCCATCTCATCTAGAGATCTGTCTCTCTCTGTCCCTCTCTCTTCTCCAAACCAGCTCAAACATCCAGTGAGCAGTATGGTCAACCTCCCAATCTCATCTAGAGATCTCTACCCCTCTCTCTCTCCACATCAGGTCAAGCCTCCACAGTGAGCTGTGTGGCTACCCCCACTCTGAACCCCTCCCATCTCATCTAGAGATCTGTCTCTCTCTGTCCCTCTCGCCTCTCCAAACCAGCTCAATCCTCCAGTGGGCAGTGTGGTCAACCTCCCAATCTGATCTAGAGATCTCTACCCCTCTCTGTCTCTCCCTCTCTCTCCACATCAGGTCAAGCCTCAACAGTGAGCTGTGTGGCTACCCCCACTCTGAACCTCTCCAATCTCATCTAGAGCTCTGTCTCTCTCGCTGTCTCCTCTCCAAACCAGCTCAATCCTCCAGTGAGCAGTGTGGTCAACCTCCCATCTCATCTAGAGATCTCTACCCCCTCTCTCCAACCAGCTCTCAAGCCTCTAGTGAGCTGTGGCCACCTCCATTCTGAACCCCTCCAATCTCATCTAGAGATCTGTCTCTCTCTATCCCTCTCTCCTCTCCAAACCAGCTCAAACATCCAGTGAGCAGTGTGGTCAACCTCCCCATCTGATCTAGACATCTCTACCCCTCTCTGTCTCTCTCTCTCTCCACATCAGGTCAAGCCTCCACAGTGAGCTGTGTGGCTACCCCCACTCTGAACCTCTCCAATCTCATCTAGAGCTCTGTCTCTCTCGCTGTCTCCTCTCCAAACCAGCTCAATCCTCCAGTGAGCAGTGTGGTCAACCTCCCAATCTGATCTAGAGATCTCTACCCCCTCTCTCCAATCAGCTCTCAAGCCTCTAGTGAGCTGTGGCCACCTCCACTCTGAACCTCTCCCATCTCATCTAGAGATCTGTCTCTCTCTGTCCCTCTCTCTTCTCCAAACCAGCTCAAACATCCAGTGAGCAGTATGGTCAACCTCCCAATCTCATCTAGAGATCTCTACCCCTCTCTCTCTCCACATCAGGTCAAGCCTCCACAGTGAGCTGTGTGGCTACCCCCACTCTGAACCCCTCCCATCTCATCTAGAGATCTGTCTCTCTCTGTCCCTCTCGCCTCTCCAAACCAGCTCAATCCTCCAGTGGGCAGTGTGGTCAACCTCCCAATCTGATCTAGAGATCTCTACCCCTCTCTGTCTCTCCCTCTCTCTCCACATCAGGTCAAGCCTCAACAGTGAGCTGTGTGGCTACCCCCACTCTGAACCTCTCCAATCTCATCTAGAGATCTGTCTTTCTCTGTCCCTCTCGTCTCTCCAAACCAGCTCAATCCTCCAGTGGGCAGTGTGGTCAACCTCCCAATCTGATCTAGACATCTCTACCCCTCTCTGTCTCTCTCTCTCTCTCCACATCAGGTCAAGCCTCCACAGTGAGCTGTGTGGCTACCCCCACTCTGAACCTCTCCAATCTCATCTAGAGATCTCTCTCTGTCCCTCTCTCTTCTCCAAACCAGCTCAAACCTCCAGTGAGCAGTGTGGTCAACCTCCCATCTCATCTAGAGATCTCTACACCCCTCTCTCTGTCTCTCTTACTCTCTGTCGCTCTCCAAACCAGCTCTCAAGCCTCCAGTAGACCACGTGACTCTGTGTATCTGTTGTGATAACGTCTGTGGACCGTTATTGCGAGAATATCCCACATGGGCTTTCTTTGCCTCTGACAATGTTGTAATTTGTGTGGTGGTGTGTGTGGGTGGTGGTGTGTGGTGTGGTGGTGGTGTGTGTGTGGTGGTGGTGCGTGTGTGTGGTGCGTGTGGGTGGTGGTGGTGCGTGTGTGTGTGGTTGGTGGTGGTGGTGGTGGTGCGTTTGGGTGGTGGTGGTGCTGCTGCTGTGGTGGTGCGTGTGTGTGTGGTGGTGGTGCTGCTGTGGTGGTGCGTGTGTGTGTGGTGGTGGTGGTGCTGCTGTGGTGGTGCGTGTGTGTGTGTGCGTGTGTGTGTGTGTGTGGTGGTGGTGCGTGTGTGGTGGTGGTGTGTGGTGGTGGTGTGTGTGGTGGTGGTGGTGTTGTGTGGGTGGTGGTGGTGCGTGTGGTGGTGGTGGTGGTGGTGCGTGTGGGTGGTGGTGGTGCTGCTATGGTGGTGCGTGTGGTGGTGGTGCTGGCCACCCACCCCCTCGTGTGTCCGTGCCGGCCTTCGTAGCCTCTGCTACTGAGAGCACTTGCCCCGTGAGAGCCCGTTGAGGCTGTACGGGGGAGCGGTGGCGCAGCAGTTAGCACATCCGCACTACGAACCCGGCGACCCGAGTTCGATTCCTGCTCACGGCTAACACCTCCGGTTTGGCACGGTTGGCTGCGTACGGTGCGAAAGACATTCAACATGCGTATATACAACACCGGTGACGATTATCAGAACTGGTCCTGGGCCTCCCTTAGGTCGACTCGGCCTCAAATGAGTACCTGTTGTAGCGGTGTAGTGAACATCGCCACGGGGGGGAGACAAAGGCGGCCGGGCGTGGTGCTGCTGGCCACCCAGCCCCTCGTTTGCCGTGCCGGCCTTGGTAAGTGCTGCTACTCGCTAACAGCACTCGCTAACAATAGTCTGTTAAGGTTATACGGGGGATCTTTGTCTTGATATGCATGAGTGTGCGTGTGTGAGCGTGCGTGAGCCTGTGTGTGTGTGCGAGTCTGTGCGTTCGTGTGTGTGTGTGCGTGCGTGAGCCTGTGTGTGTGCGTGCGTGAGGCTGTGTGTGTGCGTGCGTGTGAACCTGCGTGCGTGCGTGAGCCTGTGTGTGTGTGTGAGTATGTGAGTTTGTCAGTGTGTGTGAGCCTGTGCGTTCGTGTGTGCGAGCCTGTGCGTGAGCCTGTGCGTGTGTGAACGTGCGTGCGTGCGTGTGAGTGTGTGAGTGTGAGCGCTGCTGCTTCGCAGCACTTTGCCCCGCCTCCCCGACATCTCTGTTGAAGTCTTCACTGCCGTGGTGACGCGGGGGGGGCACGTGTTTGTCTTTGCCAGGGCTGTGGACCCGTGGTGGTCAAGGGACACATCTCAGGCCTGAGCCCCGGCAAGCACGGACTGCACGTCCACGCCTACGGAGACAACACCAACGGTGAAGACCCCCTGGGGGCTGGGGTGGTGGTGGTGGGGGTGGTGGTGGTGGTGGTGGGGGTGGTGGTGGTGGTGGTGGGGGTGGTGGGGGGGGTGGTGGTGGTGGTGGTGGGGGGTGGTGGGGGTGGGGGTGGTGGCGGTGGTGGTGGTGGGGGTGGTGGTGGTGGTGAGGGTGGTGGTGGGGGTGGTGGTGGGGGTGGTGGTGGGGGTGGTGGGGGTGATGGTGGTGGTGGGGGTGGTGGTGGTGGGGGTGGTGGGGGTGGTGGTGGTGGGGGTGGTGGTGGTGGGGGTGGTGGTGGTGGGGGTGGTGGTGGTGGTGGTGGTGGTGGTGGGGGTGGTGGGGGTGGTGGTGGTGGGGGTGGTGGGGGTGGTGGTGGTGGGGGTGGTGGTGGTGGGGGTGGTGGTGGTGGGGGTGGTGGTGGTGGGGGTGGTGGTGGTGGGGGTGGTGGGGGTGGTGGTGGTGGGGGTGGGGGTGGTGGTGGGGGTGGGGGTGGTGGTGGGGGTGGGGGTGGTGGTGGGGGTGGTGGTGGTGGGGGTGTTGGGGGTGGTGGCGGTGGCGGCGGTGGTGGTGGTGGTGGTGGTGGGGGTGGTGGTGGTGGGGGTGGTGGTGGTGGTGGTGGTGGTGATGGTGGTGGGGGTGGTGGTGGTGGTGGTGATGGTGGTGGTGGTGGTGGGGGTGGTGGTGGTGGGGGTGGTGGTGGTGGGGGTGGTGGTGGTGGGGGTGGTGGTGGTGGGGGTGGTGGTGGTGGTGGTGGTGGGGGTGGTGGTGGTGGTGGTGGTGGTGATGGTGGTGGTGGGGGTGATGGTGGTGGTGGTGGTGGTGATGGTGGTGGGGGTGGTGGTGGTGGTGGGGGTGGTGGTGGTGGGGGTGGGGGTGGTGGTGGTGATGGTGGTGGTGGTGGTGGGGGTGGTGGTGGTGGGGGTGGTGGTGGTGGTGGTGGTGGGGGTGATGGTGGTGGTGGTGGTGGTGGTGATGGTGGTGGGGGTGGTGGTGGTGGTGGCGGCACATCGGCCGTAGCTCTGAACCGTCGAATGCTGGGCCAGAGGGAGACCTCCCACCCCCCCCACTCCCCCCACCCCCCCCACCCCCATTACGAACGTGCGTGTGTGTGTGTGTTGGTATGTGCGGTTACGCGAGCGTGCGAGTGTTGGTTTGTGCGCGTGTTAGTGTCTGTGCGTGTGTGATTGTGCGTACGTGCGTGTGTAATTTATCGTGCTTGTGTGTACGCGCGTGCGTAATTGCTTGATGATTGTGTTTGCGTGTCTGTGCGTGCGTCTGCGTGTGTGTGCGTGTGTGTGTGTGTGTCCGCGTGTGTGTGTGTGTGTGTCCGCGTGTGTGTGTGTGTGTGTGTCCGCGTGTGTGTGTGTGTGTGTGTCCGCGTGTGATCGCGCAGGCTGTACCAGCGCCGGGCCCCACTTCAACCCCAGCAACAAGACCCACGGTGGTCCCGACGATGCCGAGAGGTGAGCGCAGAGGTCCCGGCGCCCAGTCACTTCCCCCCCCGGGGGGGGCTCCGTGCCTGGCGCCCCGAGGTTCGACTCCCGCCCGCGGCCAACACCCCCGCGCCTGGCTGGCGGTGATTCTGCACCGCTGCCTTGGGGCCTCCACTAGGTGGCCGGGCGTGGTGGTGGTGGTGGTGTTGGTGGTGGTGTTGGTGGTGTTGGTGGTGGTGGTGTTGGTGGTGTTGTTGTTGGTGGTGGTGTTGGTGGTGGTGGTGGTGTTGGTGGTGGTGTTGGTGGTGGTGTTGGTGGTGGTGTTGTTGGTGGTGTTGGTGGTGTTGGTGGTGTTGGTGGTGGTGGTGTTGTTGGTGGTGGTGTTGGTGTTGGTGGTGGTGGTGGTGTTGGTGGTGTTGGTGGTGGTGTTGGTGGTGGTGGTGGTGGTGATGGTGGTGGTGGTGTTGGGTGGTGGTGGTGGTGGGTGGTGGTGGTGGTGGTTGGTGGTGGTGGTGGTGTTGGTGGTGGTGGTGTTGGTGGTGGTGGTGGTGGTGTTGGTGGTGGTGGTGTTGGTGGTGGTGGTGGTGGTGTTGTTGGCTTGCCCCTACACCTGGCTCTCGTGTGCCACACACTGCCGGCCTTCATAGGCTGCTGCTGCTGCTGCTGCTCGCTAACAGAACTTGCCCCTACAGCCCTGCTAGAGGCTACACGGCAGGGGACCTTTGTCTTTGTCTCGGCGCTGCTGTTGCAACTTGCTTACAGCACTTGCCCCTACAGCCCTGCTAGAGGCTACACGGCAGGGGACCTTTGTCTTTGTCTCGGCGCTGCTGTTGCAACTTGCTTACAGCACTTGCCCCTACAGCCCTGCTAGAGGCTACACGGCAGGGGACCTTTGTCTTTGTCTCGGCGCTGCTGTTGCAACTTGCTTACAGCACTTGCCCCTACAGCCCTGCTAGAGGCTACACGGCAGGGGACCTTTGTCTTTGTCTCGGCGCTGCTGTTGCAACTTGCTTACAGCACTTGCCCCTACAGCCCTGCTAGAGGCTACACGGCAGGGGACCTTTGTCTTTGTCTCGGCGCTGCTGTTGCAACTTGCTTACAGCACTTGCCCCTACAGCCCTGCTAGAGGCTACACGGGGGACCTTTGTCTTTGTGTGTTCATAGGTAGCTGCTGCTACTCACTACTAACAGCACTTGCCCCTACAGCCTGCTAGAGGCTACACGGGGGACCTTTGTCTTTGTGTGTTCATAGGCAGCTGCTGCTACTCGCTACTAACAGCACTTGCCCCTACAGCCCTGCTAGAGGCTACACGGTGGGGGACCTTTGTCTTTGTCTCGGCGCTGCTGCTTGCTAAGCAACAGCACTTGCCCCGAACCGGTGTGTGGTGACGTTCTACGCGGGGTGGGGTGGTTGGGGGACCTTTTTTGTTGTTTGTGGCCAGGCACGTGGGCGACCTGGGCAACGTCGTGGCGAACGAGGCCGGAGTGGCCGAGTTCACCATCCGGGACTCGCTCATCGCCCTGTGCGGAGAACGCAGCATCGTCGGGCGCACGGTCGTGGTAAGGGCTCGCACGCTGGCTCACACTCACTCATTCACACACTCACAACAGCAACAACGACCGCCATTCGCCACTAAGTGGCGGTGACGTCACCACGACGCTTGTGCCAGGCCATGTGCACCCTGAGGCCACGTGAAGTGTCGAACGCCCGCCGGCAGGAGGTCACTGGGCAGACCCAGGTGCCACGGGTCGACTGACTGAGATGACTGTGGCTGATGCACCACCTGTGCCCCCTACTGTGCCAACCTGCTGTGCTTTAGCCACCCGGCGCTCCGCTCGTTGTTGTGAGCGTCGCTCCTCCGCCCTCCGTTGTTGTTGGAGGGCGACTGCCTCCAACTGCCCAGTAGCGTCCTTCACGAGCCTCCTCCACAGAGGCCGATCCTCCTGTACCACGTCACTCCATCTCTTCTCTAGCCCGTGCCGCGCCCGTTTAGCCCCCTCGATCCGGCCGAACAAAAGCTGTTTCGGCATGCGGTGGCTGGGCATGCGGGCTACGTGACCCAGCCAACGCAGCCTTGCCTGCCGGAGAAGCTCACCGATGGGACCTTGCCCAGATCTTTCAAGGATTTGTGAGCTCCTCACACAATCCAGCCTGGTTAAACCCAGGATGGATCATAGGCAGGCCAGCCTAAATGTTTCTAACCGGCGAAGATGTTCCATTAGGGGGGTCCACGTTTCGCAAGCGTAGAGAAGGGAGGGAATGACCGTGGCCGAGAAGACCTGAAGCTTAGTGCGGAGCGACAGACCCAGGTAGCTTCCAATAAAGTATTAAGGTTGAACACGAAATTTAACACTCTTCTGAAATTCGTGGTCCGCCAGGAAGTGTCTAACTGTGTTGTTGGCCTGACTGGGTGTGCTTCACATAATGTTTTTCCAGGTTTGTTGAATTCTCGTCTCTCATCTTTTTGTTGTTATTTACCTCCGTGATTTGTTCTTGACACCCGATGAAGATCGCTTGCGTTGTGATCGAAACGTCGCGATTGTTTTTTTTGTTTTAACGTAATTTAATTGTATTTCTACACACGTGACTTTACCGAAAAAACCAATGAGCAGGTAGCTTCCACCCATCCACTCGCCCACCCATCCACCCAGTCACGCTCGCTGGCTCGCTGGCTCTCCCGGCCGCTCGCACAATGGCTCGCTCACCCGCTCACTCGCTCACCCGCTCGCTCATTCACCCGCTCGCCCCTCCACTCGCCCCTCCTCCACTCGCTGTCACGCTGACTCCACTCGCGCCTCCGCTGACCCCTCCGCTGACCCCTCCGCTGACCCCTCCGCTGACCCCTCCGCTGACCCCTCCGCTGACCCACTCCCCCGCCCCCCGCCTTGCCCCCCCCCCGGTGCACGAGAAAGAGGACGACCTGGGCCGCGGGAACGACGAGGAGAGCAAGAAGACGGGAAACGCCGGGGGGCGCCAGGCCTGCGGTGTCATCGGCCTGGCCCAGAGCTGAACCCCGATAGCCCCGCCCCCCATGGCCCCGCCCCCCCTGGCCCCGCCCCCCCTGGCCCCGCCCCCCCTGGCCCCGCCCCCCTGGCCCCGCCCACCTGGCCCCGCCCCCTTCCATAATGGACGCCGCTAAACCCAGGCACCCCTCCGCCAATCGGCAAATTCCCGCCCAGCGGACGCACTCGGCGCTCGCTTCCCCGCTGATTGCGATCACGTGGCTCTGCGATCACGTGGCTCTGCGATCACGTGGCTCTACGATCACGTGGCTCTACGATCACGTGGCTCTGCGATCACGTGGCTCTACGATCACGTGGCTCTACGATCACGTGGCTCTGCGATCACGTGGCTCTGCGATCACGTGGCTCTACGATCACGTGGCTCTACGATCACGTGGCTACGGTTGCAAAGCTACGATGTCGCAGCTACCGATTTCCCGTAGCCACGATCTCTCGCGGCCGGCGCACGCCTCACCGATTTTGTCCTCGCTGGCGAACCGAATCCCGTGGGGTGGGGGGGGGTAGGTAGGGAGGGTGGGCACCCCCCACACACACCCACACACACACCACCCCCACACACACCACCACCACCACACACACCACCACACACACACCACCCCCACACACACCACCACCACCACACACACCACCACACACACACACACCACCCCCACACACACCACCCCCACACACACCACCCCACACACACACCACCCCCACACACCACCACCACCCCCACACACACCACCCCCCCACACACACCACCCCCCCACACACACCACCCCTACACACACCACCACCACCCCCACACACACCACCCCCACACACCACCACCACACACCACCACCACCCCCACACACCACCCCCACACACACCACCACCACCCCCCACACACACACCACCACCACCCCCCCACACACACACCACCACCACCCCCACACACACCACCACCACCACACACACACCACCCCCACACACACCACCACCACACACACCACCCACACACACACACCACCCACACACACACCACCACCCCCACACACACCACCCACACACACACCACCACCCCCACACACACCACCCACACACACCACCCCCACACACACCACCCCCCCACACACCACCACCACCCCCCACACACCACCACCACCCCCACACAGACCACCACCACCCCCCCACACACCACCCCCCCCAATAGCTTTTCTGTGCCCTGTCGGACAAACTTAGACGAAGATCACACGACCACTCATCATCCTCCGCTCCCTGTGTAGCCTTAACAGCGGCTTGTGTCGGCTCAAGTGCTCTTAGATCCCCCAGGGAGACACGCCGCCCTTGGCGGGGCAAGTGTTGTTAACCAATACCGCTTAATGAGAGCCACGTGCAAAGATCCCCCAGGTAAACCACGCAGATAGTAAGGGGCAAGTGTTGTTAACCAATACTGCTTAATGAGAGCCACGTGCAAAGATCCCCCAGGTAAGCCACGCAGATCGTAGGGGGCAAGTGTTGTTAACCAATACCGCTTAATGAGAGCCACGTGCAACGATCCCCCAGGTAAACCACGCAGATAGTAAGGGGCAAGTGTTGTTAACCAATACTGCTTAATGAGCGCCACGTGCAACGATCCCCCAGGTAAGCCACGCAGATCGTAGGGGGCAAGTGTTGTTAACCAATACCGCTTAATGAGAGCCACGTGCAAAGATCCCCCAGGTAAACCACGCAGATAGTAAGGGGCAAGTGTTGTTAACCAATACTGCTTAATGAGAGCCACGTGCAAAGATCCCCCAGGTAAGCCACGCAGATCGTAGGGGGCAAGTGTTGTTAACCAGTACCGCTTAATGAGAGCCACGTGCAACGATCCCCCAGGTAAACCACGCAGATAGTAAGGGGCAAGTGTTGTTAACCAATACTGCTTAATGAGCGCCACGTGCAACGATCCCCCAGGTAAGCCACGCAGATCGTAGGGGGCAAGTGTTGTTAACCAATACCGCTTAATGAGAGCCACGTGCAAAGATCCCCCAGGTAAACCACGCAGATAGTAAGGGGCAAGTGTTGTTAACCAATACTGCTTGATGAGAGCCACGTGCAAAGATCCCCCAGGTAAGCCACGCAGATCGTAGGGGGCAAGTGTTGTTAACCAGTACCGCTTAATGAGAGCCACGTGCAACGATCCCCCAGGTAAACCACGCAGATAGTAAGGGGCAAGTGTTGTTAACCAATACTGCTTAATGAGCGCCACGTGCAACGATCCCCCAGGTAAGCCACGCAGATCGTAGGGGGCAAGTGTTGTTAACCAATACCGCTTAATGAGAGCCACGTGCAACGATCCCCCAGGTAAACCACGCAGATAGTAAGGGGCAAGTGTTGTTAACCAATACCGCTTAATGAGAGCCACGTGCAAAGATCCCCCAGGTAAGCCACGCAGATCGTAGGGGGCAAGTGCCGTTAAACCAATGGGCAGCCTAAATGTTGATTTAAAGCTTTCGTGACTGCGGGGATTCATATTCTTGGTTGTTTCGGTAAAGTCACCACCACGTAGAAGGGAAACAATGAAATAATAAAAACATGAAAACAATAATGAGGGGCAAGTGCCGTGAAACCAATTGTTTTATGTTTTTATTATTTTATTGTTTCCCTTCTACGTGGTGACTTTACCGAAAGAACCAAGAATAACGATTGGCGGCCGCTACGCAGACCACACACGCACAACAAAGATCCCCCAGGTAGCCCACGCAGATCGTGAGGGGCAAGTTTAGCGGCACTTGGTGAGCGCCACGTGCACAGATCCCCCCCAGGTAGCCCACGCTGAGGCGTGGGGGCGCAAGTGTCGCCGACCAATAGCGTCGCTTAATGAGGAGGATGGTGTCTCGCGCATCGCCACTACAATCGCCGCCACTCCCTGCTGCCTCCGTCTCCCCCAATGCCGGGGATGGTAACCGTGGCCACGATGGTTGAATCGAACTCGGGTGGGTAGGGTGGGTAGGGTGGGTGGGTAGGGAGGAGAGAGGGAGGTTGGTGGCGAACCCGCCTAGCCCCCCCGGGAGCGCTCGCTCCGCGCTGTCATGGTCGAGACTGAGCCTACGGGAAACTTGCTTTGTCGGCGCAGCTAACGACGCGACCCTCGCCCCCGAATGTTACGCGCGGGAGCTTGGGGGAGACGGGCCGTGTTGTGTGATTTTGCGTGCAGGCGTCGCCGCCGCCGCCGCTGTTGCTGCCGCTGTGGCTCGGTAATTCACGAAAAGAATAAAATGTCAGAAATTCGAAAGTGGTTTTTGGGAGTTGTTTTGGATCCGTGGTTCGGCACGCAGCGACCACCAAGAGGAGGGAGTCACCCACACTTTACACCACCACCACCAAGAGGAGGGAGTCACCCACACTTTACACCACCACCATCACCAAGAGGTGGGAGTCACCCACACTTTACACCACCACCACCACCACCAAGAGGAGGGAGTCACCCACACTTTACACCACCACCACCACCATCAAGAGGAGGGAGTCACCCACACTTTACACCTCCACCACCAAGAGGAGGGAGTCACCCACACTTTACACCACCACCATCACCACCAAGAGGAGGGAGTCACCCACACTTTACACCACCACCACCACCAAGAGGAGGGAGTCACCCACACTTTACACCACCACCACCACCAAGAGGAGGGAGTCACCCACACTTTACCCCACCACCACCAAGAGGAGGGAGTCACCCACACTTTACACCACCACCACCACCAAGAGGAGGGAGTCACCCACACTTTACACCACCACCATCACCACCACCAAGAGGAGGGAGTCACCCACACTTTACCCCACCTCCACCACCAAGAGGAGGGAGTCACCCACACTTTACACCACCACCATCACCACCACCAAGAGGAGGGAGTCACCCACACTTTACCCCACCTCCACCATCAAGAGGAGGGAGTCACCCACACTTTACACCACCACCACCACCACCAAGAGGAGGGAGTCACCCACACTTTACACCACCACCACCACCATCAAGAGGTGGGAGTCACCCACACTTTACCCCACCACCACCACCACCAAGTGGAGGGAGTCACCCACACTTTACCCCACCACCACCACCAAGAGGAGGGAGTCATCCACACTTTACACCACCACCAGAGGAGGGAGTCACCCACACTTTACCCCACCACCATCAAGAGGAGGGAGTCACCCACACTTTACCCCACAACCACCACCACCACCAAGAGGAGGGAGTCACCCAAACTTTTCACCACCACCATTAGTGGAGGGAGTCACCCACACTCGCACATCATACACTGACTCACTCATCATGCCCTGACTAACACATCGTGCGCTGACTCACATCATACACTCACACATCATGCACTAACTCACACATCATTCACTAACTCACACATACACTGACTCGCACATCATACACTGACTCACACATCATACACTGACTCGCACATCATACACTAACTCACACATCATACGCTGACTCACACATCATACACTCACTCACTCTGCTGCTGACTCGCTCACACATCATACACTGACTCACTCACACATCATACACTGACTCACTCACACATCATACACTGACTCACTCACACATCATGGACTGACTCACTCACACATCATACACTGACTCACTCACACATCATACACTGACTCACTCACACATCATACACTGACTCACTCACACATTATACACTGACTCACTCACACCATGCACTGACTCACTCATCATACACTGACTCACTCACACATCATACACTGACACTCTCACACATCATACACTGACTCACTCACACATCATACACTGACTCACTCACACATCATACACTGACTCACTCACACATCATACACTGACTCACTCACACATCATACACTGACTCACTCACACATCATACACTGACTCACTCACACCATGCACTGACTCACTCACACATCATACACTGACTCACTCACACATCATACACTGACTCACTCACACATCATACACTGACTCATTCACACATCATACACTGACTCACTCACACATCATACACTGACTCATTCACACATCATACACTAACTCACACATCATACACTGACTCACTCACTCATCATACACTGACTCACTCACACATCATACACTCACTCACACTACCACTGACTCACTCACACATCATACACTGACTCACACATCATACACTGACTCACTCACACATCATACACTGACTCACACATCATACACTGACTCACTCACACATCATACACTGATTCACACATCATACACTCACTCACACTACCACTCACTCACACATCATAGACTGGGAGTGTCGTTCTGCCAGCTATGGCTGCAGTGTTTTTGTCGCCCGTGTTATGTATGTCGTTTATTGTTAAATTTAAATTCACAGTTCCTATGATTACTGTTGTTACATTGTTTTCTTAGCTTTATTTTGCTGATTCGAAAACATATGTTTAATCCAAATTGTCTTATGGTTGTTGTTGTTGGCTTGCACGACATTGATTTTAACACACAGCGTTTTAACAAGTTTTATTGTGTGCGTGGAATATTTGCTGGTTTATTCCAGAATGTGTTCAAAATTTAGTTTGTTGCAGTTGCACCAGACTTAAGAGCCACATCGCTACATCTAATAAATGAAACTTGAAACCACCACCACCACCAAGAGGAGGGAGTCACCAACATCGAATCGATTCCCACACTTAACCTCCGCTCAGAAATCGAATCCCTTACTTCTCACGAAAAATCCCCTACGCATAGGAATCGATTCAAACTCTTCCCGCGCAGTAGTCGATTTCCGTTCCTCCCTCGCGCGCGGGAATCGATCTCCCTCATCGCACTCTCCAGCGCCCGAGGGAATCGATTCGCTCATTGCCTCCATGCCAGGAATCGATTCCTGCACTTTTCCAAAATCGAGGAATCGAGGCCAAGTACAGTGGAGTGTCGCGACTCCAGGTGTACAGTGCGTGTGGTGTGTTGTTGTGGTGTTGTTGTTGTGTTGTTGTTGTTTGTGTTGTTGTTGTTTGTGTCTCTCTGGCGTTAGCGGCTCGCGGCCACCAACCACCGGGTGAGGGTTTTATGAACCGGAACCTCGCGGCCTCTCCTCTCCCTCCTCCTCCTCTAGATCGACTCGGCCTCAAATGAGTTGCGTGGTTGGGTGGCGTGGTGATGGTGGTGGTGGTCGTGGTGGTGGTGGTGGTCGTGGTGGTGGTGGTGGTGGTCGTGGTGGTGGTGGTCGTGGTGGTGGTGGTGGTCGTGGTGGTGGTCGTGGTGGTGGTCGTGGTGGTGGTGGTCGTGGTGGTGGTGGTGGTGGTGGTCGTGGTGGTGGTGGTCGTGGTGGTGGTGGTCGTGGTGGTGGTGGTCGTGGTGGTGGTGGTAGTGGTGATGGTCGTGGTGGTGATCGTGGTAGTGGTGGTGATCGTGGTGGTGGTGGTCGTGGTGGTGGTGGTGGTCGTGGTGGTGGTCGTGGTGGTGGTGGTGGTCGTGGTGGTGGTGGTCGTGGTGGTGGTCGTGGTGGTGGTCGTGGTGGTGGTCGTGGTGGTGGTGGTAGTGGTGATGGTGGTAGTGGTAGTGGTGGTAGTGGTGGTGGTCGTCGCCACTGAGGGATGTGGGGGAAGACAAAGGCGGTCGGGCGTGGTACCGGCAGCCTTCATAGGCAGCTGCTGCTACTCGCTACTAACAGCACTTGCCCCTACAGTCTGATAGAAGCTTCACGGGGGATCTTTGTCTTTGTGTGCTCATAGCTGCTGCTGCTACTCGCTACTAACAGCACTTGCCCCTACAGTCTGATAGAAGCTTCACGGGGGATCTTTGTCTTTGTGTGTTCATAGAGTGTAGTGTATACTGTACACTACACTCTATACTACACTATACACTACACTATACACTACACTATACTCTACACTATACTCTACACTATACACTCACTACATACTACTATACACTACACTATATACTACACTATACACTACACTATACACTACACACTACTATACACTACACTATATACTACACTATACACTACTATACACTGCACACTACACACTACTATACACTACACACTACTATACACTACACTATACACTACACTATACACTACACTATACACTACAGAATGCCAATTCGTTACTAGTACAGCGCACTGGTGTCTTGTAGTGTAGTGTATAGTGTAGTGTATAGCGTAGTGTATAGCGTAGTGTAGTGTATAACATAGTGTAGTGTATAGCGTAGTGTAGTGTATAGCATAGTGTAGTGTATAGCGTAGTGTAGTGTATAGCGTAGTGTAGTGTATAGCGTAGTGTAGTGTATAGCGTAGTGTAGTGTACAGTTTCGTGCATAGCGTAGTGTATAGCGTAGTGTAGTGTATAGCGTAGTGTACACTACACTGTGCACTACAAAACGTTTCCAATCCGTCACTGGTACAGCACTGCATCGGTGCGCTGGAGAGCCAGCAATCGTTGATTATTATCATCACTTTACTATCTTCTTTGGTTCTTTCGGTAAAGTCACCACCACGTAGAATGAGAATAAAATAATAAATTGATAAGATAAAATAACACAAAAATATTCTCACGACGTTTCGGCCACAACACAAGCGGCCTTCATCAGGTGAAGGGGACGAGACTGTCTGGTAGGACTCCAGCGCTGGAGTGAAAGAGCCACGTTCAGATCACGGCCTTTAAGCTCTTTCACTCCAGCGCTGTCCTACCAGACAGTCTCGTCCCCTTCACCTGATGAAGGCCGTTTGTGTTGTGGCCGAAACGTCGTGAGAATATTATTGTGTTATTTTATTTTATCAATTTATTATTTCATTCTCATTCTACGTGGTGACTTTACCGAAAGGACCAAAGAAGACGAATCATCCTTGCAGTCACGAAAAAGCTTCAAATCACTTTTGCTAGCCCGTCAAACTGATCGCGACCAAAATCATCGATTCTCACTCCGCGCTGTTTTGCTCTCTCCTCACCGAACCCCCCCTTCGCAAAAGCGGCCTCCAGCAGCGAATCAACGGCCCCGGCGAGAGGGCCGAGCCGGGCCGGGCCCGGCCGAAGGCCCCCCGATCGAAGGGGCCGCCCCCCCCCCCCCCCCCCCCCCCGCAGAGATGTCGAGCGAGGAGAGCTACCGGGCCATCGTCCGCTACCTCACCAACCGCGGCTGCCCCTACGCGCCGGGCTCGGCCGAGAGCACCAAGCGCCGGGTCCGCAAGGCGGCGGCCAACTACTCGGTCCGCCTTGGAGTCCTCTTCTACCAGAGGAGGAGGAGGAGGAGGAGCGGGGGGAAAGTCGGGGTGGCTGCGGCGAAGAGGAGGGTGGAGGGGGCGAGGAGGAGACGCGAGGAGGAGGAGGAGGAGGAGGAGGAGGAGGACGGTGGCGAGGATGACCACGTTGACGGTGTTGGCGTTGACGGCGAGGATGGAGGATTCGTGGAGCTCGAGGTGGTGCTGGAGGAGGAGCGGAGGCACCTCGTGATCCACGAGGCTCACGAGGGACCCGGCGGGGCTGGGCACCGCAGCCTCGACGCCACGGCACGGGCCGTGGCGCAGACCTACTGGTGGAGAGGTGACGGTGGGGGGTGGGGGGGTGGTGGGGGGTGATAGTGGGGGGGTGATAGTGGGGGGGTGGTGGAGAGAGAGGTGACGGTGGTGGGGGGTGATAGTGGGGGGGGGGGGTGATAGTGGGGGGGTGGTGGGGAGGTGACGGTGGGGTGGTGATAGTGGGGGGGGTGGAGAGGTGACGGTGGTGGGGGGGGGTGGTGGTGGGGGGTGATAGTGGGGGGGTGGTGGAGAGGTGATGGTGGGGTGGGGGGGTGGTAGTGGGGGGGGGGGGTGGAGAGGTAATGGGGGTGGTGGTGATGGTGGAGAGGTGATGGTGGAGAGGTGATGGTGGAGAGGTGATGGGGGTGGTGGTGATGGTGGAGTGGTGATGGTGGTGAGGTGGTGGGTTGATGGTGGTGCTGGGAGTGGTGCTGGGAGTGGTGATAGTGGTGAGGTGATGGTGGTGGAGAGGTGATGGTAAAGAGGTGATGGTGGAGAGGTGATTTTAGTGGTGATAGTGGGGGTGATTGATGGTTGGAGGTGATGGGGCTGAAGATGATGGTGGTGAGGTGATGGGTTGATGGTGGTGCTGGGAGTGGTGATGGTGGCGAGGTGATGGTGGTAAGGTGGTGGGTTGATGGTGGTGCTGGGAGTGGTGATGGTGGTGAGGTGATGGGAGTGGTGATGGTGGCGAGGTGGTGGGTTGATGGTGGTGCTGGGAGTGGCGATGGTGGTGAGGTGGTGGGTTGATGGTGGTGCTGGGAGTGGTGAGGTGGTGGGTTTATGGTGGTGCTGGGAGTGGTGATGGTGGTGAGGTGATGGGTTGGTGGTGGTGCTGGGAGTGGTGATGGTGGTGAGGTGGTGGGTTGATGGTGGTGCTGGGAGTGGTGATGGTGGCGAGGTGATGGGTTGGTGGTGGTGCTGGGAGTGGTGATGGTGGTGAGGTGGTGGGTTGATGGTGGTGAGGTGATGGTGGAGGGTGATGGGTTGATGGTGGTGCTGGGAGTGGTGATGGTGGCGAGGTAATGGGTTGGTGGTGGTGCTGGGAGTGGTGATGGTGGTGAGGTGATGGGTTGATGGTGGTGCTGGGAGTGGTGATGGTGGTGAGGTGGTGGGTTGATGGTGGTGCTGGCAGTGGTGATGGTGGTGAGGTGGTGGGTTGATGGTGGTGCTGGGAGTGGTGATGGTGGCGAGGTGGTGGGTTGATGGTGGTGCTGGGAGTGGTGATGGTGGTGAGGTGGTGGGTTGATGGTGGTGCTGGGAGTGGTGATGGTTGTGAGGTGGTGGGTTGATGGTGGTGCTGGGAGTGGCGATGGGGGAGAGGTGGTGGGTTGATGGTGGTGCTGGGAGTGGTGATGGTGATGAGGTGGTGGGTTGGTGGTGGTGCTGGGAGAGGTGATAGTGGTGAGGTGATGGGTTGATGGTGGTGCTGGGAGAGGTGATGGTTGTGAGGTGGTGGGTTGATGGTGGTGCTGGGAGTGCTGATGGTGGTGAGGTGGTGGGTTGATGGTGGTGCTGGGAGTGGTGATGGTGGTGAGGTGATGGTGGAGAGGTGGTGGGTTGATGGTGGTGCTGGGAGTGGTGATGGTTGTGAGGTGGTGGGTTGATGGTGGTGCTGGGAGTGGCGGTGTAGCGATCAGCGCTACACAGCGGTGCGAACCTCGGCCACCTGAGTTCAGCTCCCGCTAGCGGCCAACAAACCTGGTGACGATTATCCCACCCGGGTCCTGGGCCTCCCCTAGGTCGACTCGGCCTCAAACGAGTGCCTTGCGCGGTGCGCGGTAAACGTGGGGAGCAATGGCGGAGCCAGGATTTTCCGGTAGGCGGGGGCAACCCCTCCAGCAATGAGTTGTTAGTGAGGAGTTGTTAGTGAGTAAGGAGTTGTTAGTGAGGAGTTGCTAGTGAGTAAGGAGTTGTTAGTGAGTAAGGAGTTGTTAGTAAGTAAGGAGTTGTTAGTGAGTGAGGAGTTGTTAGTGAGTAAGGAGTTGTTAGTGAGGAGTTGTTAGTGAGTGAGGAGTTGTTAGTGAGGAGTTGTTAGTGAGTAAGGAGTTGTTAGTGAGGAGTTGCTAGTGAGTAAGGAGTTGTTAGTGAGTAAGGAGTTGTTAGTGAGGAGTTGTTAGTAAGGAGTTGTTAGTGAGGAGTTGTTAGTGAGGAGTTGTTAGTGAGGAGTTGTTAGTGAGTAAGGGAGTTGTTAGTGAGTAAGGAGTTGTTAGTGAGGAGTTGCTAGTGAGTAAGGAGTTGTTAGTGAGTAAGGAGTTGTTAGTAAGTAAGGAGTTGTTAGTGAGTGAGGAGTTGTTAGTGAGTAAGGAGTTGTTAGTGAGGAGTTGTTAGTGAGTGAGGAGTTGTTAGTGAGGAGTTGTTAGTGAGTAAGGAGTTGTTAGTGAGGAGTTGCTAGTGAGTAAGGAGTTGTTAGTGAGTAAGGAGTTGTTAGTGAGGAGTTGTTAGTAAGGAGTTGTTAGTGAGGAGTTGTTAGTGAGGAGTTGTTAGTGAGGAGTTGTTAGTGAGTAAGGGAGTTGTTAGTGAGTAAGGAGTTGTTAGTGAGGAGTTGCTAGTGAGTAAGGAGTTGTTAGTGAGTAAGGAGTTGTTAGTGAGGAGTTGCTAGTGAGTAAGGAGTTGTTAGTGAGTAAGGAGTTGTTAGTAAGTAAGGAGTTGTTAGTAAGGAGTTAGTGAGTAAGGAGTTGTTAGTGAGTAAGGAGTTGTTAGTGAGTAAGGAGTTGTTAGTGAGTAAGGAATTGTTAGTGAGAAGTTGTTAGTGAGTAAGGAGTTGTTAGTGAGGAGTTGTTAGTGAGTAAGGAGTTGTTAGTGAGTAAGGAGTTGTTAGTGAGGAGTTGTTAGTGAGTAAGGAGTTGTTAGTGAGGAGTTGCTAGTGAGTAAGGAGTTGTTAGTGAGTAAGGAGTTCATATCTTAGCTCTTTCGGTAAAGTCACGTTGAAGGGGAACAATAACGTGACTTTACCGAAAGAGCTAAGAATATGAATTACTGCAGTCACGAAAGCTTTAAATCAAAAAGAGTAAGGAGTTGTTAGTGAGTAAGGAGTTGTTAGTGAGTAAGGAGTTGTTAGTGAGTAAGGAGTTGTTAGGAGTTGTTAGTGAGTAAGGAGTTGTTAGTAAGTAAGGAGTTGTTAGTAAGGAGTTGTTAGTGAGTAAGGAGTTGTTAGTAAGTAAGGAGTTGTTAGTAAGTAAGGAGTTGTTAGTAAGTAAGGAGTTGTTAGTAAGGAGTTGTTAGTAGGTAAGGAGTTGTTAGCAAGTAAGGAGTTGTTAGTGAGTAAGGAGTTAGTAAGCAAGGAGTTGTTAGTAAGTAAGGACTTGTTAGTAAGTAAGGAGTTGTTAGTAAGCAAGGAGTTGTTAGTGAGTAAGGAGTTGTTAGTAAGGAGTTGTTAGTAAGTAAGGACTTGTTAGTAAGAGAGGAGTTGTTAGTGAGTAAGGAGTTGTTAGTAAGTAAGGAGTTGTTAGTGAGTAAGGAGTTAGTAAGTAAGGAGTTGTTAGTAAGTAAGGAGTTGTTAGTAAGTAAGGGCTTGTTAGTGAGTAAGGAGTTGTTAGTGAGTAAGTAGTTGTTAGTAAGGAGTTAGTAAGTAAGGAGTTGTTAGTAAGTAAGGACTTGTCCCATGCTTTTATTTGACGATTGAGCAGCGATGGCTCAGCCATCGATCGAGGGGTCAAATTCAAACCGCGTTGTTAGTGATCGGCATCGCGCTCGCTGAAGGTGTCGATGCCTTCAGGGAAGTCGTGGACTCTGTAGACGCAACCTCGCACAATTCTGTGAGTCGCTTGTAACAACCGCTTTGCCGTTACTTATTGCCAATTGCGGACTCAGGCTATCGTCCTATCATCTCGTAGAGTCCCTGGCACGTAGTAATAATAATAATATGCTACACCGTGGCAGCGGTGTGGTCGCAAAATGCTGATTTATTACTAATAAACCCGAAATTATGGATTTCGATCGGCAGTGGCCGGGAGAGACAAAGGCGGCCGGGCGCGGTTTCTCCCCACCCCCCCCCCCCCCCCCCCGCTGGTGGCGAATGTGAACTCGGCCACCGGCAGCCTTGTCACAGGCTGGCGCGGTGGGGCGGGTGGCTCCGGGTCTCCTCCGTCTCTTGCAGGGCTCTTCAAGAACGTCCGTGAGTACGTTCGGTCGTGCCCGCAGTGTGGCGAGCGAGGGGCAGGCGGCCGGACCTCGGAGGCAGCTGCCGTGGCTTCTCTGCTCGGTGGAGGAGAGGGCGGTGGTGGCGGTGGTGGTGGCGGTGGTGGCTGCGGTGGCGGTGGAGGCGGTGGTGGCGGTGGAGGCGGTGGAGGCTGCGGAGGCTGCGGAGGCGGTGGAGGCGGTGGAGGCGGTGGAGGCGGTGGAGGCGGTGGCCGTGCCATCCGAACTGCAGGGACAAAGACGAAGACTCAAGCGACTGCTAGAGGCAGTGGGAGCCCAGTAGTGGTGGTAAGGGATGCCGTGCGTGCGTGTGTGCGTACGTGCGTGTGTGTAAGGGTACGTACGTACGCGTGTGTGTGTGTGTGTACGTGTCGACCCGTGGCACCTGCTGGGTCTGCCCCGTGACCTCCTGCCGGCGGGCGTTCGACGCTCCACGTGGCCTCAAGGTGCACATGGCCTGGCACAAGCGTCGTGGTGACGTCACCGCCACTTAGTGGCGAATGGCGGTTGTTGTTGTTGTGTAAGGGTACGTGTGTGTATGGGTCATGTAGCCCGCATGCCCAGCCACCGCATGCCTAAACAGCTTTTGTTCGGCCGGATCGAGGGGGCTAAACGGGCGCGGCACGGGCTAGAAAAGAGATGGAGTGATGTGGTACAGGAGGACGTGGAGCTGAGTGGACTTGCCGATGACTGGTACCAGCGGTGTCAAGATCGGCCTCTGAGGAGGAGGCTCGTGAAGGATGCTAGTGGGTAGTTGGAGGCAGTCGCCCTCCAACAACAACGGA
>NW_022638995.1:12500-42500 GCF_010993605.1 Petromyzon marinus | reverse complement strand
TCTCAGCTCGTTACCCGTATAACAGACACCTGGGAGCCAGAAATCTTTCTGATTGAGAGAGGGTCAAATACTTATTTCCCTCATTAAAATGCAAATCAATTCATAATATTTTTGACATGCGTTTTTCTGGATTTTTTTTGTCGCTATTCTGTCTCTCACTGTTCAAATAAACCTACCATTAAAATTATAGACTGATCATTTCTTCGTCAGTGGGCAAGCGTACAAAATCAGCAGGGGATCAAATACTTGTTTCCCTCACTGTACCTCAGTGGCCCTCGATCGCAAATGATGATCTCCCAAGCGAAATGCTGAGGGAGGGTGGCGTTTGTGCACATACTGCCCTACATGATATCATAATGACAGGATTGGAAGGATGCCCTGGTGGTTAGAAGGGGGACAGCACAGACTGTAACAACTACAGGGACATCTCACTCCTCAGGGTGCCGGGAAAGGTCCTGGCAAGGATTATTCAACATCGCCTTGCCAGGCACACTGATGAGAGGCTTGCTGAGCCCCAATGCGGTTTCATGAAAGGGCGGTCCTGCACAGATGCCATATTTTCTGTCCGTCTGCTACAGCAGAGGTGTAGGGAATTCCAACAAGACCTACATCTCTGCTTTATTGACCTGGTCAAGGCCTATGATACCATCAGTAGGCCTGGGCTCTGGGTTGTTCTTCGTGCTTTTGGAGTCCCTGACTCTCTGCTCACAATTACCAAGGACCTTCATGATGGTGAGCGGGCCCGGGTAAAACTACGTGGCCGAGAGTCGGAGCCATTCCCTGTTCATCTTGGGGTGCTTGCTAACAGCACTTGCCCCATCAGTCTGTTGAAGGCTACACGGGGGACCTTTGTCTTTGTGTCGCTTGGCAGGCAGCTGTTCCTGGAGCAGGGAGCCATGGGGTCTCAGCACATGTTTGTCGAGCTAACAGGTGAGTGATGGCTGGTTGAGTCGCTGAGCGAGTGACACAGTTTGTGAGTGGTCAGTTGAGTGGTCGGTGCATATGCATCGTCAGCCCTGGGGAGACAAAGGCGGCCGGGCGTAGGTCTGACCACTCCACGCCCTCCGTGTTCTGTGATGGCCTTCATAGACGTTGCTGTTGCTTCTCGCCAACAGCACTTGCCCCTACAGCCCTGCTAGAGGCTACACGGGGGACCTTTATCTCCTTCATTAGCCACTGCTGCTCGCAAACAGCACTTGCCCCTACAGCCTGTTAGAGGCTACACGGGGGACCTTTATCTCCTTCATAGCCACTGCTGCTCGCAAACAGCACTTGCCCCTACAGCCTGTTAGAGGCTACACGGGGGACCTTTATCTCCTTCATAGCCACTGCTGCTCGCAAACAGCACTTGCCCCTACAGCCCTGCTAGAGGCTATACGGGGCACCTTTATCTCTGTCTCTTTAATGGGCACTGCTGCCCCTACAGCCTGTCAAGAGGCTACACGGGGGACCTTTATCTCCTTCATAGCCACTGATGCTCACCAAACAGCACTTGCCCCTACAGCCTGTTAGAGGCTACACGGGGGACCTTTATCTCCTTCATTAGCCACTGATGCTCACCAAACAGCACTTGCCCCTACAGCCCTGCTAGAGGCTACACGGGGGACCTTTATCTCCTTCATAGCCACTGCTGCTCGCAAACAGCACTTGCCCCTACAGCCTGTTAGAGGCTACACGGGGGACCTTTATCTCCTTCATAGCCACTGCTGCTCGCAAACAGCACTTGCCCCTACAGCCTGTTAGAGGCTACACGGGGGATCTTTATCTCCTTCATAGCCACTGCTTCTTGCAAACAGCACTTGCCCCTACAGCCTGTTAGAGGCTACACGGGGGACCTTTATCTCCTTCATAGCCACTGATGCTCGCAAACAGCACTTGCCCCTACAGCCCTGCTAGAGGCTACACGGGGGACCTTTATCTCCTTCATAGCCACTGATGCTCACCAAACAGCACTTGCCCCTACAGCCCTGCTAGAGGCTACACGGGGGACCTTTATCTCCTTCATAGCCACTGATGCTCGCAAACAGCACTTGCCCCCACGTCCCTGTTAGAGGCTACACGGGGGACCTTTATCTCCTTCATTAGCCACTGCTGCTCGCAAACAGCACTTGCCCCTACAGCCTGTTAGAGGCTACACGGGGGACCTTTGTCTCTGTCTCTTTCATGGGCACTGCTGCTCGCAAACAGCACTTGCCCCTACAGCCTGTTAGAGGCTACACGGGGGACCTTTATCTCCTTCATTAGCCACTGATGCTCGCAAACAGCACTTGCCCCTACAGCCTGTTAGAGGCTACACAGGGGACCTTTATCTCCTTCATAGCCACTGCTGCTCGCAAACAGCACTTGCCCCTACAGCCCTGCTAGAGGCTATACGGGGCACCTTTATCTCTGTCTCTTTAATGGGCACTGCTGCCCCTACAGCCTGTCAAGAGGCTACACGGGGGACCTTTATCTCCTTCATAGCCACTGATGCTCGCAAACAGCACTTGCCCCTACAGCCTGTTAGAGGCTACACGGGGGACCTTTATCTCCTTCATAGCCACTGCTGCTCGCAAACAGCACTTGCCCCTACAGCCTGTTAGAGGCTACACGGGGGACCTTTATCTCCTTCATTAGCCACTGCTGCTCGCAAACAGCACTTGCCCCTACAGCCCTGTTAGAGGCTACACGGGGGACCTTTATCTCCTTCATTAGCCACTGATGCTCACCAAACAGCACTTGCCCCTACAGCCCTGCTAGAGGCTACACGGGGGACCTTTATCTCCTTCATTAGCCACTGATGCTCACCAAACAGCACCTGCCCCTACAGCCTGTTAGAGGCTACACGGGGGACCTTTATCTCCTTCATAGCCACTGATGCTCGCAAACAGCACTTGCCCCTACAGCCTGTTAGAGGTTACACGGGGGACCTTTATCTCCTTCATAGCCACTGCTGCTCGCAAACAGCACTTGCCCCTACAGCCTGTTAGAGGCTACACGGGGGACCTTTATCTCCTTCATAGCCACTGATGCTCACCAAACAGCACTTGCCCCTACAGCCCTGCTAGAGGCTATACGGGCACCTTTATCTCTGTCTCCTTCATAGCCACTGATGCTCGCAAACAGCACTTGCCCCTACAGCCTGTTAGAGGTTACACGGGGGACCTTTATCTCCTTCATAGCCACTGATGCTCGCAAACAGCACTTGCCCCTACAGCCTGTTAGAGGCTACACGGGGGACCTTTATCTCCTTCATTAGCCACTGATGCTCGCAAACAGCACTTGCCCCTACAGCCCTGCTCGAGGCTACACGGGGGATCTTTGTCTTTGTGTGTTCATAGGTAGCTGCTGCTACTCGCTACTAACAGCACTTGCCCCTACAGCCCTGCTAGAGGCTACACGGGGGACCTTTATCTCCTTCATAGCCACTGCTTCTCACCAAACAGCACTTGCCCCTACAGCCCTGCTAGAGGCTACACGGACGGGGGTGTGAATCTCCACCTCTCCCTCCCTCCCTCCGCCTCCCTCCCTCCCCCCCGGGCCTATGCCAGGCTTCACCGAGGCGAGCTTCCGGCCGCTGCTGGAGTTTGCCTACTCGTCGCGCCTGCGCTTCCCGCTGCGCCACATGCGTGACGTCTACGCGCTGGCGCAGCACCTGCGCATGCCGCGCGTGCCGGGCCTCTGCGAGGAGGTGCACGCCCGCCTGGAACGGGGCGGCGGTGCCGGTGACGGCGGTGCCGGTGGTGGTGGCGGTGGTGGCGGTGGAGGTGGCGGTGGAGGTGGCGGTGGAGGTGGCGGTGGAGGCGGCGGCGGCTCGGAAACGGCGGTGGTCGGGTGGTGCGGGCAGAAAGGTGGTGAGCGATGGAGTGAGGCTGCGAGAGATAGAGAGAGATGGAGAGAGATAGAGAGAGAGATAGAGAGAGAGATAGAGAGAGAGAGATGGAGAGAGAGATGGAGAGAGATAGAGAAAGAGAGCGAGAGAGAGATAGAGAGAGATAGAGAGATAGATGGAGAGAGAGATGGAGAGAGAGATGGAGAGAGAGAGCGAGAGAGAGATGGAGAGAGAGATGGAGAGAGATAGAGAGAGAGAGCGAGAGAGAGATAGAGAGAGATAGAGAGATAGAGAGAGATAGAGAGAGATAGAGAGAGATGGAGAGATAGAGATAGAGAGAGAGATGGAGAGAGAGAGATGGAGAGAGAGAGAGATGGAGAGAGACGGAGAGAGAGATGGAGAGAGAGATGGAGAGAGAGAGAGATAGAGAGAGAGAGAGATGGAGAGAGAGATAGAGAGAGAGATAGAGAGAGAGAGAGATGGAGAGAGATGGAGAGAGAGAGAGATAGAGAGAGAGAGAGATGGAGAGAGAGATAGAGAGAGAGATAGAGAGAGATGGAGAGAGAGAGAGAAATGGAGAGAGAGAGATGGAGAGAGAGATGGAGAGAGAGATGGAGAGAGAGATAGAGAGAGAGATAGAGAGAGAGAGAGACGGAGTAAGAGAGAGAGCGAGAGAGATAGAGAGAGATGGAGAGAGATGGAGAGAGACGGAGTAAGAGAGAGAGCGAGATAGAGAGAGACAGAGATGCAGAGAGACGGAGTAAGAGCGAGAGATATGGAGAGATGCATTGGGATTGAGTAAGAGCGATGGAGGGGACTCCTAAGATAGGGCCCCCATCCAGTTGGAGAGAGAGAGACGGAGAGAGAGACGGAGAGAGAGAGACGGAGAGAGACAGAGATGGAGAGAGAGAGAGACTTTTGACTTTTAAACAACTTTTATTGCCGCCAACAGCAACAACACTGGAGGCGAATCCGATACGAAACACACAAAGTCACCAGCAAACACAAATAACAAACGCTACAAATCCACGCGCTGTGGCGCTTAATGCGCCGCGCACAACACAAAACAAAAGTCACGTGGTGGTGGTGGTGGTGGTCATCATCACGCGTGCCACGGTGACAAGCCGAGTGTTTCAGAAGGTGAACACGAGGGTGCCGTCCACGCTGGTACAGAGCGCTTATCTGACCCCCCCGGCGTTGGGAGAAGACGCGCTGCACATCACCGGCACGTGCGTGTGTGTGTGTGTGGTACGTGGCGTGGTCCAGCCGGAGCCGCGCCTTGAGCAGGCCCCTGAACACCGGAAAGCAGCGCAGATCAGCCGTCAGTGTCACCTTGCAGCGTCTTGTTCCCCGTTCTGTAACACCGCCAACTTCGCCTGAGCACAGGCGAAGTTGGCGAGGTCATGGCGCTTGTTGGCCAGGTAAGGCACCACCACCCCATATACGAAGCTGCTGTTGTAGAAGGGTGCCTCCAGTTTCCTGAAGATGTCCACCAAAAGGCGAAACATTGGGTTTGAGCCACTGGCAGCGTAAGTACCGGTGGGGCCAGATCCTCCCTGGCACCGCACGAAATGCACCAAGTCTGTTACCCCCGACGAGATTCGGCTGAGCCAATCTCCACTGGACGTCACCGCATATAATGGCAGACGTGGAGTTTGATCGCGACACACCCTTGCTGTGATGACGGTCAGAGAGAGAGATGGAGAGAGAGACGGAGTAAGAGAGAGAGAGAGACGGAGTAAGAGAAAGAGACAGAGAGATGTGGAAAGATGGAGCGAGAGAGAGAGAGATGGAGAGGAGACGGAGTAAGAGAGAGAGAGACGGAGTAAGAGAAAGAGACAAGAGAGATGTGGAAAGATCGAGAGAGAGATGGAGAGGAGATGGAGTAAGAGAGAGAGACGGAGTAAGAGAGAGAGAGAGACAGAGTAAGAGAGAGACGGAGTAAGAGAGGGATGAGAGACGCTCAGTCCACGTGTACCAGCTCTGTGTGTACCCGCTCTGTCTGTGTGTACCAGCTCTGTGTGTGTGTACCAGCTCTGTGTGTGTGTACCAGCTCTGTCTGTGTGTACCAGCTCTGTCTGCGTGTACCCGCTCTGTCTGTGTGTACCAGCTCTTTCTGTGTGTACCAGCTCTGTCTGTGTGTACCAGCTCTGTCTGTACCAGCTCTGTCTGTGTGTATCCGCTCTGTCTGTGTGTACCAGCTCTGTGTGTGTGTACCAGCTCTGTCTGTGTGTACCAGCTCTGTCTGTGTGTACCAGCTCTGTCTGTGTGTACCCGCTCTGTCTGTATGTACCAGCTCTGTGTGTACCCGCTCTGTCTGTGTGTACCAGCTCTGTCTGTGTGTACCCGCTCTGTCTGTGTGTACCAGCTCTGTCTGTGTGTACCAGCTCAGTCTGTGTGTACCCGCTCTGTATGTACCAGCTCTGTGTGTACCCGCTCTGTCTGTGTGTACCAGCTCTGTCTGTGTGTACCAGCTCAGTCTGTGTGTACCCGCTCAGTCTGTGTGTACCCGCTCTGTCTGTGTGTACCCGCTCTGTCTGTGTGTATCCGCTCTGTCTGTGTGTACCAGCTCTGTCTGTGTGTACCAGCTCTGTCTGTGTGTATCCGCTCAGTCTGTGTGTACCAGCTCAGTCAGTGTGTACCAGCTCAGTCCGTGTGTACCAGCTCAGTCTGTGTGTACCAGCTCTGTCCATGTGTACCAGCTCTGTCTGTGTGTACACTCTCTGTGTGCATCCGCTCTGTGTGTACTAGCTCTGTCTGTGTGTACCAGCTCTGTCTGTGTGTACTAGCTCTGTCTGTGTGTACCAGCTCTGTCTGTGTGTACTAGCTCTGTCTGTGTGCATCCGCTCTGTCTGTGTGTACTAGCTCTGTCTGTGTGTACCAGCTCTGTCTGTGTGTACCCGCTCTGTGTGTACTAGCTCAGTCCGTGTGTACCAGCTCTGTCTGTGTGTATCCGCTCTGTCTGTGTGTATCCGCTCAGTCGCATCCTGTTTGCCTGATGCCCCGGTGCATGATGGGAGTGCCGCCCTGGTGATGCATATCGGCAACATCTCTTTGACCGTCGAAGCCGAGGCTTCTGGGAGACCTGAAGAGGTGGATTCTGGGAGACCTGAAGCGGTGGCTTCTGGGAGACCTGAAGAGGTGGCTTCTGGGACACCTAAAGAGGTGGCTTCTGGGAGACCTGAAGAGGTGGCTTCTGGGACACCTGAAGAGGTGGCTTCTGGGACACCTGAAGAGGTGGCTTCTGGGAGACCTGAAGAGGTGGATTCTGGGAGACCTGAAGAGGTGGATTCTGGGAGACCTGAAGAGGTGGATTCTGGGAGACATAAAGAGGTGGCTTCTGGGACACCTGAAGAGGTGGATTCTGGGACACCTAAAGAGGTGGCTTCTGGGAGACCTAAAGAGGTGGCTTCTGGGACACCTAAAGAGGTGGCTTCTGGGGGTCCTGAAGAGGTGGATTCTGGGAGACCTGAAGAGGTGGCTTCTGGGAGACCTGAAGAGGTGGCTTCTGGGAGACCTGAAGAGGTGGCTTCTGGGAGACCTGTAGAGGTGGCTTCTGGGAGACCTGAAGAGCTGGCTTCTGGGACACCTAAAGAGGTGGCTTCTGGGGGACCTGAAGAGGTGGCTTCTGGGAGACCTGAAGAGGTGGATTCTGGGAGACCTGAAGAGGTGGCTTCTGGGAGACCTAAAGAGGTGGCTTCTGGGAGACCTAAAGAGGTGGCTTCTGGGAGACCTGAAGAGGTGGCTTCTGGGGGACCTGAAGAGGTGGCTTCTGGGACAACTAAAGAGGTTGCTTCTGGGAGACCTAAAGAGGTGGCTTCTGGGAGACCTAAAGAGGTGGCTTCTGGGAGACCTGAAGAGGTGGCTTCTGGGAGACCTGAAGAGGTGGCTTCTGGGAGACCTGAAGAGGTGGCTTCTGGGAGACCTGAAGAGGTGGCTTCTGGGAGACTTGTAGAGGTGGATTCTGGGACACCTAAAGAGGTGGCTTCTGGGAGACCTAAAGAGGTGAGCGATGGGATATTGTGCCGTGTGGGGACACCGACTCACTGGGACCCCCCCCCTCCCCAGTACCACTTCTCCATAGGCGCTGCTGCTGCAGCTGCTGCTGCTGCCGCTCGCTACTAACAGGGCTCGCCCCTAACGGTCCGTTCTCCCCCTTCTCCTGTTGACGATAACGTCTGGCAAGTCGGCAGGGCGGCGTGCGTGGGTGCGTGTGTGGGTGCGTGGGTGGGTGGATGGGTGGGTGGGTGGATGGGTGCGTGGGTGGGTGCATGGGTGCGTGGGTGGGTGGGTGCGTGGGTGGGTGGGTGGATGCGTGCGTGCGTGGGTGGATGGGTGCGTGTGTGCGTGGGTGCGTGGGTGGGTGGATGGGTGGGTGCGTCGGTGCGTGGGTGCGTGGGTGGGTGGATGGGCGGGTGGATGGGTGGGTGCGTGGGTGGGTGGATGGGCGGGTGTATGGATGGGTGCGTGGGTGCGTGGGTGGGTGGGTGGGTGGGGTGGATGGGTGGGTGGGTGGGTGCGTGCGTGCGTGGGTGGGTGGGTGGGGTGGATGGGTGGGTGGGTGGGGTGGGTGGGTCTCCCCAGGTTCAACCGTCGAATCTCGGAACACGCGAGCGGCTCGCCGTTAATTCGATTGTAGAGAGAGTCGCCGTTGTGCCCACACAGACGCCGTTGCTCACCGCAGAGAACCCCAGCGGGAGAGCCTCTGTCCGACCGCCGACGAGCCGAAGCTGCCGGTTAACCGAGGTTGATGTGCAGGAGCAGTCCCTCGGTTAACGGGGGGACATCGTCATCGGTTAACGGGGGGACATCGTCATCGGTTAACGGGGGGACATCGTCATCGGTTAACGGGGGGGACATCGTCATCGGTTAACGGGGGGACATCGTCATTGGTTAACGGGGGGACATCGTCATCGGTTAACGGGGGGACATCGTCATCGGTTAACGGGGGGGACATCATCATCGGTTAACGGGGGGACATCGTCATTGGTTAACGGGGGGGACATCGTCATCGGTTAACGGGGGGGACATCGTCATCGGTTAACGGGGGGACATCGTCATCGGTTAACGGGGGGGACATCGTCATCGGTTAACGGGGGGACATCGTCATCGGTTAACGGGGGGACATCGTCACCGGTTAACGGGGAGACATCGTCACCGGTTAACGGGGGGGACATCATCATCGGTTAATGGGGGGACATCGTCATCGGTTAACGGGGGACATCGTCATCGGTTAATGGGGGGGACATCGTCATCGGTTAACGGGGGGGACATCATCATCGGTTAATGGGGGGGACATCGTCATCGGTTAATGGGGGGACATCGTCATCGGTTAATGGGGGGGACATCGTCATCGGTTAATGGGGGGGACATCGTCATCGGTTAACAGGGGGGACATCGTCACCGGTTAACGGGGGGGGACATCGTCATCGGTTAACGGGGGGGGACATCGTCATCGGTTAACGGGGGGACATCGTCATCGGTTA
Organism: Petromyzon marinus; assembly: GCF_010993605.1. Classification (NCBI taxonomy): domain Eukaryota; kingdom Metazoa; phylum Chordata; class Hyperoartia; order Petromyzontiformes; family Petromyzontidae; genus Petromyzon; species Petromyzon marinus. Next base: position 33,203 of record NW_022638995.1, on the reverse strand, counting down.
ACGGGGGGACATCGTCATCGGTTAACGGGGGGAACATCGTCATCGGTTAACGGGGGGACATCGTCATCGGTTAACGGGGGGACATCGTCATCGGTTAACGGGGGACATCGTCATCGGTTAACGGGGGGACATCGTCATCGGTTAATGGGGGGGACATCGTCATCGGTTAATGGGGGGACATCATCATCGGTTAACGGGGGGACATCGTCATCGGTTAACGGGGGGACATCGTCATCGGTTAACGGGGGGACATCGTCATCGGTTAACGGGGGACATCGTCATCGGTTAACGGGGGGACATCGTCATCGGTTAACGGGGGGACATCGTCACCGGTTAACGGGGAGACATCGTCACCGGTTAACGGGGGGGACATCATCATCGGTTAATGGGGGGACATCGTCATCGGTTAACGGGGGACATCGTCATCGGTTAATGGGGGGGACATCGTCATCGGTTAACGGGGGGGACATCATCATCGGTTAATGGGGGGGACATCGTCATCGGTTAATGGGGGGACATCGTCATCGGTTAATGGGGGGGACATCGTCATCGGTTAATGGGGGGGACATCGTCATCGGTTAACAGGGGGGACATCGTCACCGGTTAACGGGGGGGGACATCGTCATCGGTTAACGGGGGGGGACATCGTCATCGGTTAACGGGGGGACATCGTCATCGGTTAACGGGGGGACATCGTCATCGGTTAACGGGGGGAACATCGTCATCGGTTAACGGGGGGACATCGTCATCGGTTAACGGGGGGACATCGTCATCGGTTAACGGGGGACATCGTCATCGGTTAACGGGGGGACATCGTCATCGGTTAACGGGGGGGGACATCGTCATCGGTTAACGGGGGGGACATCGTCATCGGTTAACGGGGGGACATCGTCATCGGTTAACGGGGGGACATCGGTTAACGGGGGGGACATCGTCATCGGTTAACGGGGGGGACATCGGTTAACGGGGGGACATCGTCATCGGTTAATGGGTGGGACATCGTCACCGGTTAACGGGGGGACATCGTCATCGGTTAACGGGGGGACATCGTCATCGGTTAACGGGGGGACATCGTCATCGGTTAACGGGGGGACATCGTCATCGGTTAACGGGGGGACATCGTCATCGGTTAACGGGGGGGACATCGTCATCGGTTAACGGGGGGGACATCGTCATCGGTTAACGGGGGGGAGATCGTCATCGGTTAACGGGGGGACATCGTCATCGGTTAACGGGGGGACATCGTCATCGGTTAACGGGGGGACATTGTGATCGGTTAATGGGGGGGACATCGTCATCGGTTAACGGGGGGGACATCGTCACCGGTTAACGGGGGGACATCGTCATCGGTTAACGGGGGGGACATCGTCATCGGTTAACGGGGGGACATCGTCATCGGTTAACGGGGGGGACATCGTCATCGGTTAACGGGGGGACATCGTCATCGGTTAACGGGGGGACATCGTCATCGGTTAACGGGGGGGACATCGTCATCGGTTAGCGGGGGGACGTAGTCATCGGTTAACAGGGGGGACATCGTCATCGGTTAATGGGGGGGACATCGGTTAACGGGGGGACATCGTCATCGGTTAACGGGGGGACGTAGTCATCGGTTAACAGGGGGGACATCGTCATCGGTTAATGGGGGGGACATCGTGATCAGTTAACGGGGGGACATCGTCACCGGTTAACGGGGGGGACATCGTCATCGGTTAACGGGGGGACATCGTCATCAGTTAACGGGGGGGACATCGTCATCAGTTAACGGGGGGACATCGTCATCAGTTAACTGGGGGGACATCGTCATCGGTTAACGGGGGGGGACATCGTCATCGGTTAACGGGGGGACATCGTCATCAGTTAACGGGGGGGACATCGTCATCGGTTAACGGGGGGACATCGTCATCAGTTAACGGGGGGACATCGTCATCAGTTAACTGGGGGGACATCGTCATCGGTTAACGGGGGGGGACATCGTCATTGGTTAACGGGGGGGACATCGTCATCAGTTAACGGGGGGGACATCGTCATCGGTTAACGGGGGGACATCGTCATCAGTTAACGGGGGGACATCGTCATCGGTTAACGGGGGGGGACATCGTCATCGGTTAACGGGGGGACATCGTCATCGGTTAACGGGGGGGACATCGTCATCGGTTAATGGGGGGACATCGTCATCGGTTAATGGGGGGACATCGTCATCGGTTAACGGGGGGACATCATCATCGGTTAACGGGGGGACATCGTCATCGGTTAACGGGGGGGACATCGTCATCGGTTAATGGGGGGGACATCGTCATCGGTTAATGGGGGGACATCGACATCGGTTAATGGGGGGGACATCGTCATCGGTTAACGGGGGGGGACATCGTCATCGGTTAACGGGGGGGACATCGTCATCGGTTAACGGGGGGACATCGTCATCGGTTAACGGGGGGACATCGTCATCGGTTAACGGGGGGACATCGTCATCGGTTAACGGGGGGACATCGTCATCGGTTAACGGGGGGACATCGTCATCGGTTAACGGGGGGGGACATCATCATCGGTTAACGGGGGGGGACATCGTCATCGGTTAACGGGGGGGACATCGTCATCGGTTAACGGGGGGACATCGTCATCGGTTAACGGGGGGGGACATCGTCATCGGTTAATGGGGGGGACATCGTCATCGGTTAACGGGAGGGACATCGTCATCGGTTAATGGGGGGGACATCGTCATCTGTTAACGGGGGGGGACATCGTCATCGGTTAACGGGGGGACATCGTCACCGGTTAACGGGGGGGACATCGTCACCGGTTAACGGGGGGGACATCGTCATCGGTTAATGGGGGGACATCGTCACCGGTTAACGGGGGGGACATCGTCATCGGTTAATGGGGGGGGACATCGTCATCGGTTAACGGGGGGACATCGTCATCGGTTAACGGGGGGACATCGTCATCGGTTAACGGGGGGGACATCGTCATCGGTTAATGGGGGGGGACATCGTCACCGGTTAACGGGGGGGACATCGTCATCGGTTAATGGGGGGGGACATCGTCATCGGTTAACGGGGGGACATCGTCATCGGTTAACGGGGGACATCGTCATCGGTTAACGGGGGGGGACATCGTCATCAGTTAACGGGGGGACATCGTCACCGGTTAACGGGGGGACATCGTCATCGGTTAACGGGGGGACATCGTCATCGGTTAATGGGGGGGACATCGTCACCGGTTAACGGGGGGGACATCGTCATCGGTTAACGGGGGGACATCGTCATCGGTTAACGGGGGGGGACATCATCATCGGTTAATGGGGGGGACATCGTCATTGGTTAACGGGGAGACATCGTCACCGGTTAACGGGGAGACATCGTCACCGGTTAACGGGGGGGACATCATCATCGGTTAACGGGGGGACATCGTCATCGGTTAACGGGGGACATCGTCATCGGTTAACGGGGGGGGACATCGTCATCGGTTAACGGGGGGGGACATCGTCATCGGTTAACGGGGGGACATCGTCATCGGTTAATGGGGGGGACATCGTCATCGGTTAACGGGGGGACATCGTCATCGGTTAATGGGGGGGACATCGTCATCGGTTAACGGGGGGGACATCGTCATCGGTTAATGGGGGGGACATCGTCATCGGTTAATGGGGGGACATCGTCATCGGTTAACGGGGGGACAACGTCATCGGTTAATGGGGGGACATCGTCATCGGTTAATGGGGGGGACATCGTCATCGGTTAACGGGGGGACATCGTCATCGGTTAACGGGGGGACATCGTCATCGGTTAATGGGGGGGACATCGTCACCGCAGGACGAGAACCCCCCCACCTTAAACTTTTGTCTAAGGTGGGGCCGAGCCCGTGCCCTCGGCGAATCGGCGACGCTCCGTCGCCGGAACGGCTGCGGCGTCCTTAAACCGTATCCTCGGCTCTTTCGGTGAAGTCACCACGTTTGAAGGGAAACAATAAAATAATAAAAAAATATATAAATATGAAACAATAAAAAAATTCTCACGACGTTTCGACCGTAACGCAAACGGTCGTCATCAGGTGTGACGATGACCGTTTGCGTTACGGTCGAAACGTCGTGAGAATTTTTTAATTAATAATCTTAGTTCTTTCGGTAAAGTCACCACGTTGAAGGGAAACAATAAAATAATAAAAAAATATATATGAAACAATAAAAAAATTCTCACGACGTTTCGACCATAACACAAACGGTCGTCTTCAGGTGTGTTGGTTTGCAGTAATTTATTTTTAAACGGCGCATTTATTTATGCAAACCAACACACCTGAAGACGACCGTTTGTGTTATGGTCGAAACGTCGTGATAATTTGTTTATTGTTTTATATGTATTTTATTATTTTGTTGTTTCCCTTCAACGTGGTGACTTTACCGAAAGAACTAAGAATATGAATTACTGCTAGTCACGAAAGCTTTAAATCAAAATTTTTTAATTGTTTCATATATATATTTTTTACATTATTTTATTGTTTCCCTTCAAACGTGGTGACTTTACCGAAAGAGCCGAGAATACGAATCACCGCAGTCACGAAAGCTTTAAATCAAAATTTTTTAATTGTTTTATATATATTTTTTATTATTTTATTGTTTCCCTTCAAACGTGGTGACTTTACCGAAAGAGCCGAGAATACGAATCACCGCAGTCACGAAAGCTTCAAATCAAAATTTTGAATCCTTAAACCGGCCGCGCCTGAGCGGCCGTCCCGTGTGCTTGTCCTGTCGAGGAATCTCCTCGGTAGGACTACAAATTGGGCAAGGGGTGGGGGTGCGAGGGTCTGCTTTGAAGCCCCATCCCTTTTTACGTGGCCTTGCCTTTCTAGTCTGGTTGGTCGGGCCCCTCTGCTGCTGGTTCTGGTTTGGTTTTTACCGCTCTCCACGCATTGCGCTTTGGGGGATCCTGGGATGGAATGCCGCACGTTGCCGGGACGACTCCGGGACGTTGCCGGCACGTCGCTGGGACGTCGCTGGGACGTCGCGGCGGGGAGGGGGGCGGGGGCGGTGGGGGTGGGGGGGATTTTGGAGAGAATTAAAAGGTTACGCGGGTGGAGTGGTGGAGTGGTAGAGTGGGGGAGTGGTGGAGTCGAGGAGTGGTGGAGTGGGGGAGTGGTGGAGTCGTGGAGTCGGGGAGTCGGGGAGTCGGGGAGTGGTGGAGTGGTAGAGTGGTGGAGTGGTGGAGTCGGGGAGTGGTGGAGTAGGTGAGTGGTGGAGTGGGGGAGTGGTGGAGTGGTTGAGTAGGGGAGTGGTGGAGTGGGGGAGTGGTGGAGTAGGTGAGTGGTGGAGTGGTAGAGTGGGGGAGTGGTGGAGTGGTAGAGTGGGGAAGTGGTGGAGTGGGGGAGTCGGGGAGTGGTGGAGTGGGGGAGTGGTGGAGTAGGTGAGTGGTGGAGTGGTAGAGTGGGGGAGTGGTGGAGTGGTGGAGTAGGGGAGTGGTGGAGTCGGGGAGTCGGGGAGTGGTGGAGTGGTGGAGTGGGTGAGTGGGTGAGTGGTGGAGTGGTGGAGTCGTGGAGTGGTGGATCAGTGGAGCGGTGGAGTAGGTGAGTGGTGGAGTCGGGGAGTGGTGGAGTGGTGGAGTCGTGGAGTGGTGGAGTAGGGCAGTGGTGGAGTAGGTGAGTGGTGGAGTGGTGGAGTAGGTGAGTGGTGGAGTGGGGGAGTGGTGGAGTGGTGGAGTAGGGGAGTGGTGGAGTGGTGGAGTCGTGGAGTGGTGGAGTGGTGGAGTGGTGGAGTCGGGGAGTCGGGGGGTGGTGGAGTAGAGGAGTGGTGGAGTAGGTGAGTGCTGGAGTGGTGGAGTGGTGGAGTGGTGGAGTAGGTGAGTGGTGGAGTGGTGGAGCGGGGGATTGGTGGAGTAAGGGAGTGATGGAGTAGGTGAGTGGTGGAGTGGTGGAGTAGGGGAGTGGTGGATTAGGGGAGCCGTGGAGTAGGGAAGTAGGGGATTGGTGGAGTAAGGGAGTGGTGGAGTAGGTGAGTGGTGGAGTGGTGGAGTGGGTGAGTGGTGGAGTGGTGGAGTGGTGGAGCGGTGGAGTGGTGGAGTAGGTGAGTGGTGGAGTGGTGGAGTGGGTGAGTGGTGGAGTGGGGGAGTGGTGGAGCAGTGGAGTAGTGGAGCGGTGGAGTGGGTGAGTGGTGGAGCCGGGTGACCTTTGTCTCCGTGCGTCTTCCGGTGCTGCTGAAGTCGTACCGCCGGGGGAGGCCTCGTGCTGGTGGGGCCGGACCGCCACGGCGAGAGTTGAGGAGCTCCCTCCACCCACGTGGTGCCACCACCACCACCGCCACCGACGTCACCACCGACGTCACCGCCACCGACGTCACCGCCGCCGTGTGGGAGCAGCGTCCCCGCCGCAGAGGGCGGCCGCCCTCGCGCCTGCGGGACTACCACCTGGGGACCGGGGGGCCTCCCGCCGGCAAGGTGCGGACGCACGCGGCGCCCCCGGGCCACCGTTGAGCTGCTGGGTCCCGGGCGTCTCGGGGTGCGGGTTCACGTTGGGTTCGTGTTGGGGTTCAAGCTTAGAGTGAGACTAGGGGTGGCCTTGTGGTTCGGGTTGGGTTCGTGTTGGGGTTCAAGCTTAGAGTGAGACTAGGGGTGGCCTTGTGGTTCGGGTTGGGTTCGTGTTGGGGTTCAAGCTTAGAGTGAGACTAGGGTGGCCTTGTGGTTCGGGTTGGGTTCGTGTTGGGGTTCAAGCTTAGAGTGAGACTAGGGGTGGCCTTGTGGTTCAGGTTGGGTTCGTGTTGGGTTCAAGCTTAGAGTGGAACTAGGGTGGCCTTGTGGTTCGGGTTGGGTTCGGGTTGGGGGTCAAGCTTAGAGTGAGACTAGGGTGGCCTTGTGGTTCGGGTTGGTTCGTGTTGGGGGTTCAAGCGTAAGTGAGACTAGGGGTGGCCCTTGTGGGTCGGGTTGGGTTCGGTTGGGGTTCAAGCTTAGAGTGAGACTAGGGGTGGCCTTGTGGTTCGGGTTGGGTTCGTGTGGGGGTTCAAGCTTAGAGTGAGACTAGGGGTGACCTTGTGTTCGGGTTGGGTTCGTGTTGGGTTCAAGCGTAGGCGTGAGGACTAGGGTGGCCTTTGTGGTTCGGGTTGGGTTCGTGTTGGGGTTCAAGCTTAGAGTGAGACTAGGGGTGGCCTTGTGGTTCGGGTTGGGTTCGTGTGGGGGGTTCAAGCTTAGAGTGAGACTAGGGGTGGCCTTGTGGTTCGGGTTGGGTTTCGTGTTGGGGTGTCAAGCTTAGAGTGAGACTAGGGGTGGCCTTGTGGTTCGGGTTGGGTTCGTGTTGGGGTTCAAGCTTAGAGTGAGACTAGGGGTGGCCTTGTGGTTCGGGTTGGGTTCGTGTTGGGGTTCAAGCTTAGAGTGAGACTAGGGTGGCCTTGTGGTTCGGGTTGGGTTCGTGTTGGGGTTCAAGCTTAGAGTGAGACTAGGGGTGGCCTTGTGGTTCGGGTTGGGTTCGTGTTGGGGTTCAAGCTTAGAGTGAGACTAGGGGTGGCCTTGTGGTTCGGGTTGGGTTCGTGTTGGGGTTCAAGCTTAGAGTGAGACTAGGGGTGGCCTTGTGGTTCGGGTTGGGTTCGTGTTGGGGTTCAAGCTTAGAGTGAGACTAGGGGTGGCCTTGTGGTTCGGGTTGGGTTCGTGTTGGGGTTCAAGCTTAGAGTGAGACTAGGGGTGGCCTTGTGGTTCGGGTTGGGTTCGTGTTGGGGTTCAAGCTTAGAGTGAGACTAGGGGTGGCCTTGTGGTTCGGGTTGGGTTCGTGTTGGGGTTCAAGCTTAGAGTGAGACTAGGGGTGGCCTTGTGGTTCGGGTTGGGTTCGTGTTGGGGTTCAAGCTTAGAGTGAGACTAGGGGTGGCCTTGTGGTTCGGGTTGGGTTCGTGTTGGGGTTCAAGCTTAGAGTGAGACTAGGGGTGGCCTTGTGGTTCGGGTTGGGTTCGTGTTGGGGTTCAAGCTTAGAGTGAGACTAGGGGTGGCCTTGTGGTTCGGGTTGGGTTCGTGTTGGGGTTCAAGCTTAGAGTGAGACTAGGGGTGGCCTTGTGGTTCGGGTTGGGTTCGTGTTGGGGTTCAAGCTTAGAGTGAGACTAGGGGTGGCCTTGTGGTTCGGGTTGGGTTCGTGTTGGGGTTCAAGCTTAGAGTGAGACTAGGGGTGGCCTTGTGGTTCGGGTTGGGTTCGTGTTGGGGTTCAAGCTTAGAGTGAGACTAGGGGTGGCCTTGTGGTTCGGGTTGGGTTCGTGTTGGGGTTCAAGCTTAGAGTGAGACTAGGGGTGGCCTTGTGGTTCGGGTTGGGTTCGTGTTGGGGTTCAAGCTTAGAGTGAGACTAGGGGTGGCCTTGTGGTTCGGGTTGGGTTCGTGTTGGGGTTCAAGCTTAGAGTGAGACTAGGGGTGGCCTTGTGGTTCGGGTTGGGTTCGTGTTGGGGTTCAAGCTTAGAGTGAGACTAGGGGTGGCCTTGTGGTTCGGGTTGGGTTCGTGTTGGGGTTCAAGCTTAGAGTGAGACTAGGGGTGGCCTTGTGGTTCGGGTTGGGTTCGTGTTGGGGTTCAAGCTTAGAGTGAGACTAGGGGTGGCCTTGTGGTTCGGGTTGGGTTCGTGTTGGGGTTCAAGCTTAGAGTGAGACTAGGGGTGGCCTTGTGGTTCGGGTTGGGTTCGTGTTGGGGTTCAAGCTTAGAGTGAGACTAGGGTGGCCTTGTGGTTCGGGTTGGGTTCGTGTTGGGGTTCAAGCTTAGAGTGAGACTAGGGGTGGCCTTGTGGTTCGGGTTGGGTTCGTGTTGGGGTTCAAGCTTAGAGTGAGACTAGGGGTGGCCTTGTGGTTCGGGTTGGGTTCGTGTTGGGGTTCAAGCTTAGAGTGAGACTAGGGGTGGCCTTGTGGTTCGGGTTGGGTTCGTGTTGGGGTTCAAGCTTAGAGTGAGACTAGGGGTGGCCTTGTGGTTCGGGTTGGGTTCGTGTTGGGGTTCAAGCTTAGAGTGAGACTAGGGGTGGCCTTGTGGTTCGGGTTGGGTTCGTGTTGGGGTTCAAGCTTAGAGTGAGACTAGGGGTGGCCTTGTGGTTCGGGTTGGGTTCGTGTTGGGGTTCAAGCTTAGAGTGAGACTAGGGGTGGCCTTGTGGTTCGGGTTGGGTTCGTGTTGGGGTTCAAGCTTAGAGTGAGACTAGGGGTGGCCTTGTGGTTCGGGTTGGGTTCGTGTTGGGGTTCAAGCTTAGAGTGAGACTAGGGGTGGCCTTGTGGTTCGGGTTGGGTTCGTGTTGGGGTTCAAGCTTAGAGTGAGACTAGGGGTGGCCTTGTGGTTCGGGTTGGGTTCGTGTTGGGGTTCAAGCTTAGAGTGAGACTAGGGGTGGCCTTGTGGTTCGGGTTGGGTTCGTGTTGGGGTTCAAGCTTAGAGTGAGACTAGGGGTGGCCTTGTGGTTCGGGTTGGGTTCGTGTTGGGGTTCAAGCTTAGAGTGAGACTAGGGGTGGCCTTGTGGTTCGGGTTGGGTTCGTGTTGGGGTTCAAGCTTAGAGTGAGACTAGGGGTGGCCTTGTGGTTCGGGTTGGGTTCGTGTTGGGGTTCAAGCTTAGAGTGAGACTAGGGGTGGCCTTGTGGTTCGGGTTGGGTTCGTGTTGGGGTTCAAGCTTAGAGTGAGACTAGGGGTGGCCTTGTGGTTCGGGTTGGGTTCGTGTTGGGGTTCAAGCTTAGAGTGAGACTAGGGGTGGCCTTGTGGTTCGGGTTGGGTTCGTGTTGGGGTTCAAGCTTAGAGTGAGACTAGGGGTGGCCTTGTGGTTCGGGTTGGGTTCGTGTTGGGGTTCAAGCTTAGAGTGAGACTAGGGGTGGCCTTGCCTTGGGGTTCGGTTGGGTTCGTGTTGGGTTCAAGCTTAGAGTGAGACTAGGGGTGGCCTTGTGGTTCGGGTTGGGTTCGTGTTGGGGTTCAAGCTTAGAGTGAGACTAGGGTGGCCTTGTGGTTCGGGTTGGGTTCGTGTTGGGGTTCAAGCTTAGAGTGAGACTAGGGGTGGCCTTGTGGTTCGGGTTGGGTTCGTGTTGGGGTTCAAGCTTAGAGTGAGACTAGGGGTGGCCTTGTGGTTCGGGTTGGGTTCGTGTTTGGGGTTCAAGCTTAGAGTGAGACTAGGGGTGGCCTTTGTGGTTCGGGTGGGTTCGTGTTGGGGTTCAAGCTTAGAGTGAGACTAGGGGTGGCCTTGTGGTTCGGTTGGGTTCGTGTTGGGGTTCAAGCTTAGAGTGAGACTAGGGGTGGCCTTGTGGTTCGGGTTGGGTTCGTGTTGGGGTTCAAGCTTAGAGTGAGACTAGGGGTGGCCTTGTGGTTCGGGTTGGGTTCGTGTTGGGGTTCAAGCTTAGAGTGAGACTAGGGGTGGCCTTGTGGTTCGGGTTGGGTTCGTGTTGGGGTTCAAGCTTAGAGTGAGACTAGGGGTGGCCTTGTGGTTCGGGTTGGGTTCGTGTTGGGGTTCAAGCTTAGAGTGAGACTAGGGGTGGCCTTGTGGTTCGGGTTGGGTTCGTGTTGGGGTTCAAGCTTAGAGTGAGACTAGGGGTGGCCTTGTGGTTCGGGTTGGGTTCGTGTTGGGGTTCAAGCTTAGAGTGAGACTAGGGGTGGCCTTGTGGTTCGGGTTGGGTTCGTGTTGGGGTTCAAGCTTAGAGTGAGACTAGGGGTGGCCTTGTGGTTCGGGTTGGGTTCGTGTTGGGGTTCAAGCTTAGAGTGAGACTAGGGGTGGCCTTGTGGTTCGGGTTGGGTTCGTGTTGGGGTTCAAGCTTAGAGTGAGACTAGGGGTGGCCTTGTGGTTCGGGTTGGGTTCGTGTTGGGGTTCAAGCTTAGAGTGAGACTAGGGGTGGCCTTGTGGTTCGGGTTGGGTTCGTGTTGGGGTTCAAGCTTAGAGTGAGACTAGGGGTGGCCTTGTGGTTCGGGTTGGGTTCGTGTTGGGGTTCAAGCTTAGAGTGAGACTAGGGGTGGCCTTGTGGTTCGGGTTGGGTTCGTGTTGGGGTTCAAGCTTAGAGTGAGACTAGGGGTGGCCTTGTGGTTCGGGTTGGGTTCGTGTTGGGGTTCAAGCTTAGAGTGAGACTAGGGGTGGCCTTGTGGTTCGGGTTGGGTTCGTGTTGGGGTTCAAGCTTAGAGTGAGACTAGGGGTGGCCTTGTGGTTCGGGTTGGGTTCGTGTTGGGGTTCAAGCTTAGAGTGAGACTAGGGGTGGCCTTGTGGTTCGGGTTGGGTTCGTGTTGGGGTTCAAGCTTAGAGTGAGACTAGGGGTGGCCTTGTGGTTCGGGTTGGGTTCGTGTTGGGGTTCAAGCTTAGAGTGAGACTAGGGGTGGCCTTGTGGTTCGGGTTGGGTTCGTGTTGGGGTTCAAGCTTAGAGTGAGACTAGGGGTGGCCTTGTGGTTCACGTTGGGTTCGTGTTGGGGTTCAAGCTTAGAGTGAGACTAGGGGTGGCCTTGTGGTTCGGGTTGGGTTCGTGTTGGGGTTCAAGCTTAGAGTGAGACTAGGGGTGGCCTTGTGGTTCGGGTTGGGTTCGTGTTGGGGTTCAAGCTTAGAGTGAGACTAGGGGTGGCCTTGTGGTTCGGGTTGGGTTCGTGTTGGGGTTCAAGCTTAGAGTGAGACTAGGGGTGGCCTTGTGGTTCGGGTTGGGTTCGTGTTGGGGTTCAAGCTTAGAGTGAGACTAGGGGTGGCCTTGTGGTTCGGGTTGGGTTCGTGTTGGGGTTCAAGCTTAGAGTGAGACTAGGGGTGGCCTTGTGGTTCGGGTTGGGTTCGTGTTGGGGTTCAAGCTTAGAGTGAGACTAGGGGTGGCCTTGTGGTTCGGGTTGGGTTCGTGTTGGGGTTCAAGCTTAGAGTGAGACTAGGGGTGGCCTTGTGGTTCGGGTTGGGTTCGTGTTGGGGTTCAAGCTTAGAGTGAGACTAGGGGTGGCCTTGTGGTTCACGTTGGGTTCGTGTTGGGGTTCAAGCTTAGAGTGAGACTAGGGGTGGCCTTGTGGTTCGGGTTGGGTTCGTGTTGGGGTTCAAGCTTAGAGTGAGACTAGGGGTGGCCTTGTCTCCGCGTCACCACCACGTCGTCACCGCGTCATCGTCATCGTCATCGTCACCACGTCGTCGTCATCGTCACCACGTCGTCGTCATCGTCACCACGTCATCTTCACCTCGTCGTCGTCCTCCCCCTCCCCCGTGGTCGCCAGGTGAGGCTGCTCGAGGACGGCTCCCGGGTTGGCGGATCGCCGGAGCTGCCGCCCCCTGGAACCCACGTGGCCTCCGCGGGGTCACAGGTCGCGGGGCTGCTGCCCCCTGGAACCCACGTGGCCTCCGCGGGGTCACAGGTCGCGGGGCTGGTGACCCCTGGAACCCACGTGGCCTCCGCGGGGTCACAGGTCGCGGGGCTGCTGCCCCCTGGGACCCACGTGGCCTCCGCGGGGTCACAGGTCGCGGGGCTGCTGCCCCCTGGAACCCACGTGGCCTCCGCGGGGTCACAGGTCGCGGGGCTGGTGACCCCCGCGGGGGACAATGAGGAGGTGGACGAGGAGGAGGAGGTGGACGAGGTGGAGGAGGTGGACGAGGAGGATGAGAAGGAGGAGGGGCCACTGGCCGGAGGTGAGATCCGTCCGTGGAGTCGTGCGGTTTTTACCGGAGAGGCCTCCCCCCTAGACTTGACGACGTGAATTGACGACGAGGGGTGGGGTGGTGGTTAATGTTACCGGGGGGTTGTGTAGCGTGGGAATATATATTTATTTATTTATCACCGTTGTTGTGTCGTCGAGGCCGCCACCGCCCCCGGCATGGCCACTCGGTGAGGTTTGGTGTCACGTGAACAGAACGTACAGCACCAGTGTGTAGTGTATAGTGTAGTGTATAGTGTGTAGTTTATAGTGTAGTGTAGGGTGTAGTGTAGTGTATAGTGTTTAGTGTGTATAGTGTAGTGTATAGTGTAGGGTGTAGTGTAGTGTATAGTAGTGTGTAGTGTAGTGTATAGTAGTGTAGTGTGTAGTGGTGTAGTGTGTAGTGTAGTGTATAGTGTAGTGTATAGTGTAGTGTAGTGTATAGAGTGTAGTGTATAGAGTGTAGTGTGTAGTGTAGTGTATAGAGTGTAGTGTATAGTGTAGTGTGTAGTGTATAGTAGTGTAGTGTATAGTGTAGTGTATAGTAGTGTATAGTAGTGTATAGTGTAGTGTATAGAGTGTATAGTGTAGTGTATAGAGTGTAGTGTGTATAGTGTAGTGTATAGTGTAGTGTTTAGTAGTGTATAGTGTAATGTATAGTCATGTGTATAGTGCAGTGTATAGTGTAGTGTATAGTCATGTGTATAGTGTAGTGTGTAGTGTATAGTCATGTGTATAGTGTAGTGTAGTGTATAGTGTAGTGTATAGTGTAGTGGATAGTCACGTGTATAGTGTAGTGTATAGTGTAATGTATAGTGTAGTGTGTAGTGTATAGTGTAGTGTATAGTAGTGTATAGTGCAGTTTAACACGTAGGCTTCCGCGACCAATATCATAATACAGGTGTTTTTTTTGGGTTCGATCGCCTATATATATTTAAATGTTGTGTCGTCCAACACGCCACCACCATACACGGCCACTTAGTCATGGGTTTGTCATCACGTGAACACAACGTGCCCATTGCGTTTCTAGTACAGCACCGGCCGCTTGCGTGCTTGGAGGGCCAAGCCACAGCATTTGCGGTCCGAGCACCCGTGACGCCTCGCCGGTATTTTGCCTACCGGCATCATCAGGCGGAGAGCCACATTGGCGGAGAAATCCTCCTGTGAAGTCCGCGCTTGTTGGCAGCGTTCGAGCGGAGCGCCGGGTTGGCTCAAAGCACAGCAGGTTGGCACAGTTAGGGGGCACGGGTGGTGCATCGGCCACAGTCATCTCAGTCGTCTCGGTCACCACCGGTACCAGCGGTGTCAAGAGCGGCCTCTGGAGGAGGAGGAGGCTCGTGAAGGACGCTGCTACTGGGCAGTTGGAGGCAGTCGCCCTCCAACAACAACGGAGGGCCGAGGAGCGACGCTCACAACAACGAGCGGAGCGCCGGGTGGCTAAAGCACAGCAGGTTGGCACAGTTAGGGGGCACAGGTGGTGCATCAGCCACAGTCATCTCAGTCAGTCGACCCGTGGCACCTGCTGGGTCTGCCCCGTGACCTCCTGCCCAGCGGGCGTTCGACACTTCACGTGGCCTCAAGGTGCACATGGCCTGGCACAAGCGTCGTGGTGGTGACGTCACCGCCACTTAGTGGCGAATGGCGGTAGTTGTTGTTGTTGTTGCGTGTGTCTGTGTATGGCTGCTGCTGCTGTTGCTGCTGCTGTGCGGTTGTGCGGTGGCGATCTTTGCCGAGCAGACGCGATGTCGACGGCAGTGGCGGTGGGTCAGGCCGGCAGCTCGCCGTGCAGACGCAAGGACTCTCCGTGCCACAGGCCGGCGTCATGGCAGGTAAGGCGGGCGAAGGTCCCCCGCGTAGCCTCTTGCGGGCCGCAGGGGCAAGTGCTGCTGGCGAGCAGCACCTATGAAGGGCGGCCACGGCACACGCGCGGGGGGTGGGTGGGTGGGTGGCCAGCAGCACCACGCCCGGCCGCCTTTGTCTCCCTAGTGGCGATGCTTACTACACACCGCAGCAGGTACTCATTTGAGGCTGAGTCGACCTAGGTAGAGGCCCAGGGCCGGTTCAGATAATCGTCACCGGTGTTGAGCGGGAATCGAACCCGGGTCGCCGGGTTCATAGCGCAGCGTAGCGCTAACCGCTACACCCACCGCTCCCCACACTCACACAACAGCAGCAGCAGCTGCCTATGAAGGAGGCAAAGACAAAGCTCCCCCGTGTAGCCTCTTGCAGGCCGCAGGGGCAAGTGCTGCTAGTAGCGAGTATCAGCAGTTGCCTATGAACACAAAGACAAAGATCCCCCGTGTAGCCTCTTGCAGGCTGTGTGGGGGCAAGTGCTGTCAGTAGCGAGTATCAGCAGCACCTATGAACACACAAAGACAAAGATCCCCCGTGTAGCCTCTTGCAGGCTGTGTGGGGGCAAGTGCTGTCAGTAGCGAGTATCAGCAGCAGTTGCCTATGAAGGAGACAAAGACAAAGCTCCCCCGTATAGCCTCACAGGGCCGTAGGGGCAAGTGCTGTTAGCGAGTATCAGCAGCAGTTGCCTATGATGATGTTGCTGATGTTGCTGCTGATGACGACTGTTGCTGACAAATGATGACAACGATTTGCCTTTGCTGATGATGATGACGACAACGGTATTTCTGTTGCCGATGATGTTGCTGATGACGATGTTACTGATGACGTTGTTGCTGATGATGATGATGGCAATGTTGCTGGTGGTGATGATGACAATGTTGCTGGTGATGATGATGACGATGTTGCTGATGATGATGATGACGAAGTTGCTGATGATGATGACGAAGTTGCTGATGATGATGATTGCAATGTTGCTGGTGATGATGATGACGATGTTGCTGATGATGATGACAATATTGCTTATGATGATGCTGATGACGATGTTGCTGATGACGTTGCTGATGATGACGAAGTTGATGATGATGACAATGTTACTGGTGATGATGATAACAATGTTGCTGGTAATGATGATGAAGATGTTGCTGATGATAATGGCGATGTTGCTGATGACGATGATGACGATGTTGCTGATGATGATGATGATGACAATGTTGCTGGTGATGATGATGAAGCTGATGACGATATTGCTGATGATGATGCTGATGATGAAGCTGATGACGATGTTGCTGATGATGATGAAGCTGATGACGATGTTGCTGATGATGATGCTGATGATGATGAAGCTGATGGCGATGATGCTGATGATGATGAAGCTGATGACGACGATGCTGATGATGATGAAGCTGATGACGATGATGCTGATGATGAAGCTGATGACGATGTTGCTGTTACTCCTTGAAGGCCGCACAGAGGTTGGTGGACCGCAGCCTGCGGAGGAGGAGCTCAGTGGCCGTGGTGCAGGGGCCCACGGAGGGCCCCAGGGAGGGCCCCAGGGAGGGCCCCAGGGAGGACTCCAGGGAGGGCCCCAGGGAGGGCCCTGGGGAGGGCCCCAGGGAGGGCCCCAGGGAGAAGCCTTGGGAGGAGCCTGGGGAGGGCCCCAGGGAGGGCCCCGGGGAGGGCCCTGTGGAGAAGCCTGGGGAGGGCCCCAGGGAGGGCCCCAGAGAGGGCCCCGGAGAGGGCCCCGGGGAGGGCCGTGGGGAGGGCCCCAGGGAGGGCCCCAGGGAGGGGCCCCCACACGGCGTGCACCCCCTCATCCTCCTCGCCCAGCAGCAGCAGCAGCAGCACGCGGACCTCATGTGCCATGTGAGCACGCACAGACACATACACATACACACACATACACATACATACACACAGACATACACATACATACACACACATACAGACACACACACAGACACACACAGACACACACACATACATACACACAGACACACACATACACATACATACACACAGACATACACATACATACACACACATACAGACACACACACAGACACACACAGACACACACACATACATACACACAGACACACACAGACACACATACACACGCAGACACACACACGCATACACACACACATACACACACACATACACACACATACACATACATACACACATACACACACATACACATACATACACACACAGACAAAGATACAAAGATCCCCCGTATAGCCTTAACAGACTGTAGGGGCAAGTGCTGTTAGCGAGCACCTATGAAGGCCGGTAACGGTACACGAGGGGGTGGGTGGCCAGCACCACGCCCGACCGCCTTTGTCTCCCTAGTGGCAATGTTTACACACCGCACCAGGTACTCATTTGAGGCTGAGTCGACCTAGGGGAGGCCCGGGACCGGTTCAGAAAATCGTCACTGGTGTTGGCCGTGAGCGGGAATCGAACCCGTGTCGCCGGGTTCATAGCGCAGCGCGCTAACCGCTACACTATCGCTCCCCCCTACACACACTCACACACACTCACACACACCCACACTCACTCACACTCACCCACGCTCGCCCACACTCACACACACTCACACTCACCCACACTCACACACACACACGCACTCACAACAACAACAACAACAACCGCCATTCGCCACTAAGTGGCGGTGACGTCACCACGACGCTTGTGCCAGGCTATGTGCACCCTGAGGCCACGTGAAGTGTCGAACGCCCGCTGGCAGGAGGTCACGGGGCAGACCCAGGTGCCACGGGTCGACTGACTGAGATGACTGAGATGACTGGCTGATGCACCACCTGTGCCCCCTACTGTGCCAACCTGCTGTGCTTTAGCCACCCGGCGCTCCGCTCGTTGTTGTGAGCGTCGCTCCTCCGCCCTCCGTTGTTGTTGGAGGGCGACTGCCTCCAACTGCCCAGTAGCATCCTTCACGAGCCTCCTCCACAGAGGCCGATCTTGACACCGCTGGTACCAGTCATCGGCAAGTCCACTCAGCTCCACGTCCTCCTGTACCACATCACTCCATCTCTTCTCTAGCCCGTGCCGCGCCCGCTTAGCCCCCTCAATCCGGCCAAACAAAAGCTGTTTCGGCATGCGGTGGCTGGGCATGCGGGCTACATGACCCAGCCATCGCAGCCTTGCCTGCCGGAGGAGCTCACCGATGGGACCCTGCCCAGATCTTTCAAGGATTTGTGAGCTCCTCACACAATCCAGTCTGGTTAAACCCAGGATGGATCGTAGGCAGGTCAGCCTAAATGTTTCTAACCGGCGAAGATGTTCCATTAGGGGGGTCCACGTTTCGCAAGCGTAGAGAAGGGAGGGAATGATCGTGGCCGAGAAGACCTGAAGCTTAGTGCGGAGCGACAGACCAGGTAGCTTCCACACAGCGTTACGCAACCGATGAAAAGATATTGCCGCTCGACTGATTCGGAGTGAGACCTCTGCTGTTAAACTGGAGCCAGTCATAAGCACACTGCCCAGGTATGGGAAACTCTCCACTCTCTCCACAACTGCCCCATCACCGATTGGGAGTTGTGGGGGTGGAGTGTCCGATGGTACAAAATACCCAGGCAGGTGCTTAGTTTTGGTGGGGCTGATGGTAAGGCCCCACCTCTTAGTGGCACGCTCCAGTCTCAGCAGCAGCGTCTCCAACTCCTCCTCTGACTGAGCAGCTATTACCAAGTCATCAGCATACATAACGTGGTTGAGCAATAGGGAGCCATCCCTTGACCGCACCCGGGCATCGATTAGCCTCCCATTATATCTGTACCATATGGAGATTCCCCCGGTACAGCTATTGAAGGCTTCACGAACTACGTGGTCAAAATAGATGTTAAATAATGTGGGAGCCAGAGGACATCCCTGTCGCACCCCAAGGTGTACAGGGAATGGCTCTGACTCCCGGCCACGTAGTTTTACCACGAATTAAACACGCACTCACACACACACACACACACCCACACTCACCCACACACACTCACCCACACACAGACACACACAGACACACACACACATACACACACACACACATACACAGACACACACACATACACACACACAGACACGCACACAGACATACACACACACAGACACACATACACACACATACACACACACACATACATAGACACACACATACAACAACAACAACCGCCATTCGCCACTAAGTGGCGGTGACGTCACCACGACGCTTGTGCCAGGCTATGTGCACCGTGAGGCCACGTGAAGTGTCGAACGCCCGCTGGCAGGAGGTCACGGGGCAGACCCAGGTGCCACGGGTCGACTGACTGAGATGACTGTGGCTGATGCACCACCTGTGCCCCCTACTGTGCCAACCTGCTGTGCTTTAGCCACCCGGCGCTCCGCTCGTTGTTCTGAGCGTCGCTCCTCCGCCCTCCGTTGTTGTTGGAGAGCGACTGCCTCCAACTGCCCAGTAGCATCCTTCACTAGCCTCCTCCACAGAGGCCGATCTTGACACCGTTGGTACCAGTCATCGGCAAGTCCACTCAGCTCCACGTCCTCCTGTACCACATCACTCCATCTCTTCTCTAGCCCGTGCCGCGCCCGCCTAGCCCCCTCAATCCGGCCGAACAAAAGCTGTTTCGGCATGCGGTGGCTGGGCATGCGGGCTACATGACCCAGCCATCGCAGCCTTGCCCGCCGGAGGAACTCACCGATGGGACCTTGCCCAGATCTTTCAAGGATTTGTGAGCTCCTCACACAATCCAGTCTGGTTAAACCCAGGATGGATCGTAGGCAGGCCAGCCTAAATGTTTCTAAACGGCGAAGATGTTCCATTAGGGAGGTCCACGTTTCGCAAGCGTAGAGAAGGGAGGGAATGATCGTGGCCGAGAAGACCTGAAGCTTAGTGCGGAGCGACAGACCAGGTAGCTTCCACACAGCGTTACGCAACCGATGAAAAGATATTGCCGCTCGACTGATTCGGAGTGAGACCTCTGCTGTTAAACCGGAGCCAGTCATGAGCACACTGCCCAGGTATGGGAAACTCTCCACTCTCTCCACAACACATACACACAGACACACACACACAGACACACACACACAGACACACACACACAGACACACACACAGACAAACACACAGACACACACGCGGACACAAACAGACATGCACAGACACGCGTGTACACGCGGACACACACGCACACAAACACCACCACTCTCACGCACTCACAGACGCCCCGCTGGTTACAACAAAAATCAACTGAACCCCTCCCCTCCCTCCCTCCCTCCCTCCCCTCCCTCCCTCTCCTCCCTCCCTCCCCTCCCTCCCTCTCCTCCCTCCCCTCCCTCCCTCCCTCTCCTCCCTCCCTCTCCTCCCTCTCCTCCCTCCCTCCCTCCCCTCCCTCCCCTCCCTCCCTCCCTCTACTCCTCCCTCTCCTCCTCCCTCTCCTCCTCCCTCCCTCCCCTCTCCTCCCTCTCCTCCCTCCCCTCCCTCCCTCCCTCTCCTCCTCCCTCTCCTCCCTCCCTCTCCTCCTCCCTCTCCTCCTCCCTCTCCTCCCTCCCCTCCCTCCCCTCCTCCCTCCCTCCCTCTCCTCCTCCCTCTCCTCCTCCCTCCCCTCCCTCCCTCTCCTCCCTCCCTCCCCTCCCTCCCTCTCCTCCCTCCCCTCCCTCCCTCCCTCTCCTCCCTCCCTCTCCTCCCTCTCCTCCCTCTCCTCCCTCCCCTCCCTCTCCTCCCTCCCCTCCCTCCCCTCCTCCCTCCCCTCCCTCCCCTCCCTCTCCTCCCTCCCTCTCCTCCTCCCTCTCCTCCCTCCCCTCCCTCCCCTCCCTCTCCTCCCCTCCCTCTCCTCCCTCTCCTCCTCCCTCCCCTCCCTCCCCTCCCTCTCCTCCCTCTCCTCCCTCTCCTCCCTCCCCTCCCTCCCCTCCCTCTCCTCCCCTCCCTCTCCTCCCTCTCCTCCTCCCTCTCCTCCCTCCCCTCCCTCCCCTCCCTCTCCTCCCCTCCCTCTCCTCCCTCTCCTCCCCTCCCTCTCCTCCCTCTCCTCCTCCCTCCCCTCCCTCCCCTCCCTCTCCTCCCTCCCCTCCCTCCCCTCCCTCCCTTCCCTCCCTCCCTCCCTCTCCTCCCTCTGCTCCCTCTCCTCCCTCCCCTCCCTCTCCTCCCTCCATCTCCTCTCTCCCTCTCCTCCCTCTCCTCCCTCCCCACCTCCCTCCCCTCCCTCCCTCCCTCTCCTCCCTCTCCTCCCTCTCCTCCCTCCATCTCCTCCCTCCCTCCCTCTCCTCCCTCCCTCCCCTCCCTCCCCAGCTCTGCAGCAAAGACTTCAAGTACCACTCCTCGCTG